>JABACO010000016.1:906685-1029185 GCA_013339895.1 Ephydatia muelleri | reverse complement strand
TATGCTTATATGTACTTGACAGTTCAAAGAGTTATCATTCAAACCAAAGGCCTTACTGAGTGCAGAACAATGGTGATATGGCTGCATGTGACAATTGCATCTTATCCCCAAACAGCCTGGTAAGCAGGTCCACAGGCAAGGGGAAGACATAGGTGTGGTTGTTCTGAGCCGAGATGGCATGCAGGGTCTGGAGGTATCTCAGCTGTAGTGTGGCAGGTGACTCATCCATGATGTCTGCAGCTTCCCTCAGGACCCTTGAGGCATTCTGTTCCCCTTCAGCTGATATCACCTGCCATTGACAAATTACGTACCCAAACTATTTAGTGACAACTGGCTTATATTTATGCAATAAAATGTTATTGATCACATTCCATTCTACCAACACCAGAACACTTCCACCCACAGCAAGAGTTTAATCTCTCTCTCTCTCTCTCTCTCTCTCTCTCTCTCTCTCTCTCTCTCTCTCTCTCTCTCTCTCTCTCTCTCTCTCTCTCTCTCTCTCTCTCTCTCTCTCTCTCTCTCTCTCTCTCTCTCTCTCTCTCTCTCTCTCTCTCCCTCTCTCTCTCTCTCTCATATTAATGGAATTATGGCAGCTGGTAGTGAATTTGTTTCTTTTAAATTATATTTGAGTATCATTAGAATAAAAGAGTCTACTTAGTGCTCACCTTTGCCCTGGCCTTTCACCTTCGAATTTCATATGATATTCAACTATAGCTCAAAAAGGACGTAGTCTTCTGTGCCAATCACACCAGATGTTTCATTGTATTAAAATACTGTTGAATAATAAGCTGCAGAGGCAGAGTCTCAAATGACTTTGAAGTACGCTAACCCTGGCTATGACTTACCGCCTTGTGTAGCTTTTGAGCAAGACTCAAGGGGCTGTTAGACCTGTCTTTTTGAAGGATCCAGGCCACACAAGAGGCAGTGCATGTAGTTTAACAGAGGGCAACACGATCTCGAGCTTGTTGCTGGGTTTCATTGGTCCCTGGCCCTCTACAGTGGATTATGTGTGATGTGCGACTATTTATTGCTTTCATATTATGCTGATTGTCAGGAAGTAGAATTGAATAACTAACCCTACAAAAGAGGTACCAGAGGATCTCATGTTTGAGTTGTTAGTTGGTTATATATTGAAGTCCCATTTTAGTGGTGTGTATTAATTAGCAGCTTCCACAACACTTCAGGTATGCTATGGTTCTAGTTCACAACAGGTTAAATTTGATTTTTTTTTCAAGTTAACTACACATTGATTTGTGTAACATATGTACATTTGAGGATACTGTCAAGCTCCATCACATGTAAAGTTAATGATTTTTTTGATCAATGACTTGTGTACAAAGTTTCGTATAACTTTATCAGCAGCTCATTAGGTACCATGTCTGTGGAGTTTGTAGGTTCTTCAGCTTTGCCTGGGGTATCTTTCGTTTGGTCATGGCAGAGTTTTAATGTGGTTCTAGTCTCTTCTAGGATGGCAGTCAACTGTTGAATAGTCTGGGTATGTGTGAAGTTGTCCTCCTTACAGCTTAGCTGCAGCTGAAATGAAATCAGTTAATTATAAATAAGCGTCAAAACATAAATACTAACCAGTGCACATAGGAACAATGCTTTGTAATTACCATCTCCCAGATTACAACACAAACCATATCTTGAGAGCCACCTAGATCTGTAGCACATATAAAGATAGATCTAATGTGTTTATTCACAAGCCACACCCATAATCAGCCCAGCCATGCATAGTCTTGGTCACTTGGTCTCTTTGAATTTCGTTTATCTTCATTTTCAAGTACCTTGGCCAGTGTCCTGTGGGTGATTTCTCTTTCATTTATCTCTGGCAGCTGTGCTTCAGAATTCAGAATGATTTCCTTGCTGCAAATGATAACTCACAAGGATATCTTATTGTTCTGTACAACAAAACATGAACACTGAGCCTCACATTTCAACCCGCTCCACAGTGACCCCCAACTGCTCTGCTGTTCCAGCCATTTGGCTCTGCAGACAAATGTGTACTTGCTCAAATCAGCATTTGCTTCCATTGGTACGTTTTCATGCAATTTTCTACACTAAGCCATCAGAACGCACCTGCACCTGTTCACCAATGGGCGATTGACCAAAGAGATCTTTTTGCTTCAATGTCTGCCACAACCGTTCCCAGTGAGTCTCTTGCAAGGGAGGAGAGAGCGTTGCTTGTATTAGCCACTCTCAGCACGTTGATGGTGGGGTCACTGATGTAATGGTAGATGATAACGTCCAACCGAGCACCTATGCCATCTTTTGTTGTAACCTGTGTACGTGCCAAGCATGCACACACACACACACACACACACACACACACACACACACACACACACACACACACACACACACACACACACGCGCGCACACGGAAAGAGAACAGAAGGAGAAGGTGGTGGAGGTGGAGAGGAGGCGGAGTGAATAGTATAACCAAATAGGGAGGATGGAAAATGCATCACCTATTGAACATGATTGTTTGATACTTTATCACTGCTTTGATGCATACGTAATCGGTGCATGTATACGCAATTCGACATATAGGGTCTATGGCACACATCACTGCGTACCTCAACCTGCTGAAGCTCAAGCATCGCTGTCCGGATATCTACCACACGAGCCTCGTCGGTGCACGGTAATATATGGAAGGCTCCTGTGTGTATACGGTATGTATGGTACTGTATGTATGGCTGGCTGGCTATACGCGGGTACCTGGTCCTCTTAGTTTCCGACTAATTACATAACCTCTTCTGAGAAGGACAGCCCGCTCGTAGTCCTTGACAACCTTGGGGTGGGAAAGCTATTCGTCATCATACGATGAATTGTTTACACCGCACCTTGAACACGAACAGCAGCGAGATCGGATAGAATAAGATTACCAGAAAGAAGGCCAATGCTGGGAGAATATAGAAACTGGTCCCGACTCGTACCGGAGAAGCGATTATCTGGTATGACAGTGACGTTCAGCTATTCTTACTTACCTTGTATCCTTCTTCTGGAAGGATCATCAAAGGCTGCCATTTGAGCGATAAAAGAACCTGCAGGAAGTAAATGGTATGTGTATTTATTATTCTGTACAAGTGTAACTATAGTGGAATGCCATGTTCGCACACAAAAATGCAGCCGAGAAGCCCAGTATGGACAGTGTCCTGATCTATCCGTCCTAATGGAAGACGTATGTACGTATGTGAAGAGGACTTTGAAAGTGTAGAGATTATACACTATCTCTGGCAATTGCTTCAGTTAATTGTGTGCCGACCGTAGGTAGTGTAGCGATAACGCACCAGCAATTTGGCGTCATCTCTGCTGAAAAACAGGTTCTGAGAGCTCTCTAACTTTACAGCTGCTGGCGCTTTTATTACACCGCGAAGATATTTAATCTCTGCTTCCGTGGTGGCTCGGCTGGTACTTTGAAACTGAATTAACTACATTGCGAGTAACTGCATCGAGACACTGAGCACTACGATCAAGATTGCCAAGGATTGGTCAGGTCATTATACGTACCAGCATCCACTTATGAGATACGAAATGAAGACGGATAGACAATCAAATGATAAGTATATTTATAAATACAGAAAAAGTTTACTATCTATCGCGGTGGGGGTATGTATTTTTTCCTGAAGCGCGAAGCTTTCTGTGAATAGGCAAATTCGCTGAAGACAAAACAGGTAGCGCGCGAATGAAATAGTACTACTCCCTTCTCCTACCAGCGACCAGCCAGATGAGAAATGTTTTTGTTTTTTTTCCTACCGCCAGATAGGTGGTGCCTTTTATACTGCATTTTTGACGCTCGATATCGCGCTTGCGCAGACGAAGACGCATTGCGCAGTTACGCCAGTTAGTGTGCATGGAACCAAGATATATATCCACTGTACGGGTCGGGTCATACGGCGCGGGAATACTAGGGTGCCAACCAGTCAATGATCATGACTTATGCATAAATGCTGATACACACATTCGGTCGCGATACTGATAGCATCCAAGTACTTCCATTACTCGTCCTTCGGGCGCACAAATTTAATCGTTGGCTACGGTGAAAAAAAAAAGAGTACAACAGCTAAAACACACTCTGACTGGTAAATATACATGTATACATTGAGGCATGAAATGAGCAATATATTGACATATCAAGCTATCATTCTTTCTGTACCTACAATTTCAAGCATTCCCAATGACTATAAAACTTTATTCCTTGTGTGAATCTCAATGAACTCAAATTTGATAAATTAAAATTCAGAACATAAGCCTGTTACACCAGCACCTCCACCACCTCATCCCCCCCCCCACCCCCATCTGTGCATCACTTACCTCTCCTCCCACACTTCCCACCACATCCATGGGCATGGGGAAGATGATGGTTGATCCTTTCTCATCGGAAATCACATTGAGGGTTTGGAGGTAACGAAGCTTCAGGGCCGTTGGTGAGCGACTGATAACCTCAGCAGCTTCCTTGAGAGCCCTGGCCGAGTTCAGCTCCCCCTGGGCCGCTACCACCTGTCCCCAGACCATCCACCCCCCTCAAGGTAAGGATGAATGGACGTCAGAAGGAGCTCACCTTTGCTCTGGCCTCACGAGCAGCCTCTGCCTCAGCAGCCATTGCCCTCTGCATGGTTTGAGGGAGACGCACGTCTTTACTGGGACAGGAAATAATAATTTCTCATTGCCAAACAGAATCATGGACTAGCTAAATGCATACAATTCAACTCTCTCGACCTTCACACCCCATACAATGGTAGCTTCGTCCAGATGCTTCTATTGGGTAAGAGACAGATCAAAAAGCCTTCAAGAAGAAACCACACCTGAAGGTTCTGCTGGATGTTATCCCTTTGGTTGAGAATCTCATCTAGGCTATAAATTCCTAGAGCATTTCTCAGCAGGGTCTGTGCAAGACGTCCTGTTGCCAACTGCAAGTTAGCAACATTAGTGACAGACATGATTGGGTCAGAGATGTGGTAATAAATGATGGCATCCACATGAACCGGCACACTGTCCTTAGAGATCACCTGAAGAAAGTGAAAGGAAAACTTTTCCTCCTCTGAATACATGCAAGGTTTGGTTACCTCTTGTGGGGGGACTGCAATGACCTTAGTCCTTAGGTCAACCCTAACCACTTCTTCCACACAGGGAATGATAAGCAGTACCCCTTTGAACAGATATTGTTTTATGTGTGTGTGTTGTGTGCACATTAGAGGTGTGGATGTACCTGGTTCTTGGGTCTTGTTGTCACGGATACGACCCAACTTGAAACGGATGGCACCCTCATACTCTTTGATGACCTGAGTGTGGATGAAAAATGGCAGGTTGGGCTAACAACAGGCAGACCTAGTGAGACCTAGTGGAACATCTGTTTGGTACTCGGGAAGATAAATGTGGTAGGTGGTTTTACTTTGATACAAATCTGGATGTCCATGCGACAATGCTGCACCCCTAGCTGATGGTGTCTGCTAAGAGTTATATGGGCAGTGATGGTGTGTGCTAAGAGTTATATGGGCAGTGATGGTGTGTGCTAAGAGTTCCATGGGCAGTGATGGTGTGTGCTAAGAGTTCCATGGGCAGTGATGGTGTGTGCTAAGAGTGCCATGGGCAGTGATGGTATCTGCTAAGAGTCCTGGCAAACAATGGTTCATGACAGTTCTCAGTTGACAGGATAGTCACTACTGGCAGCTTATACAGGTTCCTGAGAACTAAGCTGGGGCATCATATCCCGTGAACTCGCTTTTCATCATCATGCAGTGTTTTACCTGGAGCTGACAGAAAGACTACGCTATTCTTGGGGATACCTTTTTAAAAAGGAACCCCCTTAGAAGTATAAAATCATGCAAAACACACATACACATGCACACACACACACACACACACACACACACAAACTGTGGGCACTAGCCTTTATGATCAGGAAGAGGCTCAGTGGAAAGATAAGGACACAGAATGCCACAGATGTAACCATAAGGACAAGAGAGCATATCTTCGCTTCAGGCTCCTCCCCTCCATGGGGGATTTCCGGCCCAATCCTGGAGAGAGGGTGTCTGACACCACTTCCTGCAATGGAAGTATGTATGCACACATGCACACACACACACACACACACACACACACACACACACACACACACACCTTGGGTTGACATCATCACCTATTCTTTCTAGAACAGAAGTGTGGAATTTACTGTGGAAGATACAGTACACAGTAAACACCCGCATACATTATGATGCTATCATATGCTAAGTACCTAGAGAATAGATTAGTTTTTATGTCCCAGCATTGGGATAGATTGAGATATACTCTGTCAACAGGTCTCGCGTATCTTTATCTGTTGCATTTATAGAGAGGCTCTTTACAGGATGTTGATCTGAACGTATGTATGACTTCTCTAAGTGGTGACCACACCCTTCAAAGTGCTGAGGCACTTCAATCGTGCCAACCCAATTTAAAGTCCGCATCCCCCCCATAGTAGCATTTGATACAAATATATCTGAAGGTTAAAATCCTATATTCAGTCGTACGTTTAGTACAGACCCCGCATAATCTCTATTAAAATACGGTCGGTAATGACAGTGGATTTATACAGTAAGCCCTCGTGCGCTATTATCTCTGATATAACCTGTTACCAATCGTTCAATCAGACAGCGCTACGGTATGAGATGCAGTTAAGTACCGTAGCTCACCTATCAGTATCTTCCTGCGGTTCTCATTTATAGCTGCTGGTTGAGCTGAGTCTGGGGGCGAGCCAAGTTGGGTATTGCCGCCAAATTAATTTCAAATATCTAGAAATCCCAATTGATCATGGACAGAAGTTGATATGTTTATCACCAACTGCTCTGGTGGCACTATACACATACAAATACAGGCAGACGCAATGAAAATGTTTTATTTTTATTTTTTATTTTTTTATCAATATGCAGGCTAGTGTTGTAGCAACGTTTGGAGTCAGCTCAACAATCAGATAACCTCTGACGGACCTGTTGAACTCAAAAATGGATGAAACACACGCATTTCGATGCAGAACTTGTGCCTACCATACAGATTTCCCAATCCTCCTCCCAATCCTGCTCCCAACCCAGCCAAGTCTATTGGCATGGGGAAGATGATGGAGGAAGACTTCTCTGTGGCAATCAAATTGAGGGTTTGGAGATAACGAAGCTTCAGGGCTGTAGGTGAGTGACTGATAACCTCAGCAGCTTCCTTGAGAGCCCTGGCCGAGTTCAGCTCCCCCTGGGCCGCTACCACCTGTCCCCAGACCATCCACCCCCCTCAAGGTAAGGATGAATGGACGTCAGAAGGAGCTCACCTTTGCTCTGGCCTCACGAGCAGCCTCTGCCTCAGCAGCCATTGCCCTCTGCATGGTTTGAGGGAGACGCACGTCTTTACTGGGGGCAGCAAAAAGAGCACATCACAATAGCTTGCAGTCAAGCATGGAGGGGAGGCTTTCGTTGGGAATAACCTAATGTGATAATCAGGTACCATCATCCCACGAGTGGAACTTACAATTCCACTCGTTCCACTTGTGCACCCCACATCTCTGTGGCTTCATCCAAGGTTTGCTGTTGAGACAGATGACATTCATAAAGTGGTTACAGCAGTGATTAGCCTTACATCATTACTACACTATGATGCCACATGGGTTACATTCACCTGCAATTGCTGCTGGATAGAATCTCTGCTGGACAGAATCTCTGCCAGCGTGCGACCACCAAGGATGCTCTGAAGCTGGGTCTGCGCCAGGAGTCGACTGGCCCTTCCCACGTCAACCACATTGGTGATGGAAATGATTGGATTGTCGACACGATAGTACACTACTGCATCCACGTGCACAGGGACACTATCCTTTGAGAGTATCTGGACAGGGGGGAGGGGGGAGGGGGTTAGGGTTGAGGGACAAGAGGTGCAGTATGTGAGGATGGGGTGCACAAGAGCAAAGTGACATGGTGCAAAGGAAGAGAGGGTTTTGTTGTGGTGAGGAAGTGGGAGGGGTTTGTGAGTGTGGGAGGAGGAGGGATGATGAGAGATGAAACAGATGAGCATACATATGATGCAGGCAGAGTAAAGGGTTAATTATACCTGCTGTGGAGGAACGTCAAATGAAATTGTTCTCATGTCTACGACCTCCAGACTGTCCAAGCAAGGCAGAACAAAGAACACTCCTGCAGTTGTGGCAAAGTATTGTTAAGTGACGATGGACTGTAGGGGATGATAGATATCAAATCACCTGGTCCCTTTGCTTCATTCTGATGAATGCGTCCTATTCTGAATAGGACAGCTCTCTGGTACTCTGGAATAATCTACAAAAAGAAGCAATCATTATAGAGGGGGGGTATCAATGATACCTGACTATGTACCCCACCGTTCTTTCTCTCCTCCCTTTCTTCCACATAGTCGACCTTGTATCTGACCTTCATGCAATCAAGGACATATCGATTTTGCAATAATGGTGTCAATGATAAATCACGTAGTCTACTGAACTATCTTGATTAAACGATACAGTACGATAAGCTGATTGAATTTAAGAACAGTTTAATCAAGATGGGAACAGCACCATTCAGCTTGATATTCAGAAGAGAAATTATTGGCCAACTCACAAGCTGTACCCAAGTGTAGAATGGTTGTATAGTTGCTCTCCTATCTACAACACTTATGGGCTTGAGGACATGACTAGCTGATGTCCTTGCTGCCAACTGGATGCTGGGGAAACCTGCTGCATTTGACTTTGCAGTCACATCTCCGCTTACTTCAAATAATTTACCTGAAGCATGGTCTGCAGCCTTTGTCACTGAGGTGAGGAAGCATCAAGCTAATGATAGGAAGTGTGCAGAGCTGGGTAGGGTCTCAATTCCACTTGTGGTTGAGATGTATGGGTGCTGGGGTACAGAGGCCAAGTGGGCTCTATCACAGCCTGCCTCCCGTTTAGCCATGCGGCACAATTGCCCAAAGTCCACAGAAACCGCATCCCTCTATGGATGACTGAGTTTGCCCCTTGTCAGGACCAATGTGAGGGCCCTGCTGTCAAGATTCATTAACTGAATAATAAAGTTTTGGTTAAATAATGATACTTGCTTAGTGATTGAAGGTGTAGTATAGTATGGTTATTAATTACAATAATTCACACATCCAAATTCATTATCGAAGCCTCTGGATATAAATAGCGAAACGACCTTTGGACCAGAGATAATGAATGATGCGAGGGAGGTTGAGCGGTGGGCAAAAGGGATGTGATCGAACTCTCGCCCAATCCATGCAACCTTGACTTCTTCCGATAAAGCTGTTTCTTTTATTTATTTATTTATTTTTGTTTTGTTTTGTTTCGTTTTTTACTTCGCGTGAAACGGGCCAAGCACAAGTTTTGTTAAAAGGCAAAGCCATTTTGTCCGTTGCTTATATTCAGGCGGGTATAATGTGATGAGTGCTCGATGCATGGCAACTCACCGGAGTGTGGTCACATACCAAGAAATAAACTGATTGTAACAGTAGTCTTTCATGCAAATCTTCGCAAGCCCCCACCCCCGTCCCGGTACTCACCCGTATCATAAATATCAGGCTAAACGGGAAGGTTAGCACACACAGGACGACAGAGAGGATGACGAGAAGGACGACGCAACAGTTCGTCGCAAAGCCATCCGAGACCTCCTGATCATGGTCCTGACCGATCCTCAGAAGATGATGTTTGGACTCCTTGGCTACATTAAAGTGCACGAGTGGAAGTGGTTTCATATGCGAGCGATCCGCACACTTCTCACCTTTCCTACCGCTCATTGGCTTATGTTGCGCAACCAAATATACAATCAGAAAGACGATTACAAGAAATCAATTTTAATAACCGGACATTAATAATGTATGGCGTACATGTACGTCAACACTATCCCCTGGGATAAGAAAATCGCTGTTCTGCTAAATGTAACATGTAATAGCACTCATGTTCAAAGTGATTTGTAATGTGTGCCGGCCCAAAGGTCTTTGTATATAAGTGGGTCTGGGCGTAGGCCCAACTAGGGTCTGACGTAGGTATTAGTTTTCTCACAAGGAATCGTAGGAATTCCATGAGCGACGAATCCCTAAAGTAGCTGGGGATTACCTAGTAAATTGTGATGTTGCAGGGTTGTTGCTGCGTAAGATACGCCGGGGTTGCTGAGTCTTTCAGTTTCTGAAACTTACAAGTGGTACAACTGTGATGTGCCAATCTACACCAAGTGTTGGCAGAACCGATTGTGTATGCATAATAAGCAATCAATAAGCAATCATCGGATCTCGAGTGAAAATATGATTACGAATTGACATTTAGACTAATCACGTGATGCAGAACGGCAGATTCGCAGCTATAAAACAGATACTTGCGATAGGTTTAAGATGGACACACTACGAGACGCTTGGCATCAACAGAAACGCATCGAAAGAAGAGGTCAGAACCGCTTTCGTAGCCCTTTGCAAAAAGCACCATCCGGATATGAACCCGGGACAAGCCGACGCTCAAAACACGTTCGTTAAGGTCAACCAAGCATACAGTGTGCTCAGCAATCCCGCGACAAGACAGCAGTACGACCTGGAACTGTCTGTGCTTCAAACCCACTTTGCCCAGTACGCGAACGTTAACCAAGCTTACGCCGGAAGTGGAGCGCGGTCGACCACACCTTTCGGAAGTAACGCTTCCACTAATCGACACACCGCCTACGACCACGACCTCCGAGACGTGGACTGGGAGCAGTACCGGAGACAGCACAGCAGACCACGGCACGGGCGCCTCGTGGCGTTCCTTATCGGACTGACGCTAGTCGTGTCCGGGGTACACGCTCTAAGGATATACCACGCCCACCGGAAGTTGTGGACACATCGAGCGAAGAGTCGCGAAGAAACATGATCACCTACATGGAAGTCAGAGAGCGGGCCAGAACTTCGTCGTTGGAGGAACAGCTGCAGAGACTTGAAGAGCAGCACACAGAAACACTCAGAAAACTGCCAGCAGGCAACAGAAGGATCACATGATCCCTTGTAGGAGACATGACAAAGCCTGGTTATTGGTCATAAATTGTACTTCACAGTACTCTGGTTTTACGAGACAGAAAATACACACAGACACACACACAATACAACACTGTGGCTATAAATATTGCAGGGTCTTAGAAGAGAGCCTTTTGTTTCTTAATCTCCACCATTAGGTGGTGCACGTTGACTAGCTCACCGCGAATGGGCAGCGGTTTGAATGGTGGCTGCGATAGAATGTTCTGGAACCTTTGATAGTACTGAAACATTTGGGTAAGCACAGCCTGATGGGAGTCAAGAAACCATCCTGTCGTTCTGGTATCTGCAGAACACTCCTACACACCCACCTGAAGTATCTGAGTTCCATTCTTGAAATTGGTGAAACTCTGCATTGTCTCGCGATTCAGAGTTTCTATAGACTTCTTCCAATCCGCTGCAAATGATCTCACCAGCTGCTGAATTCGTTCTGCACAAACAGAACATCCACCGTAAAAAAACACACACACACACACACATAGCATGGTGCCATGGCAACATACTCTCATCAACAGCAACACTCTCCCTTGATCCTTGCTCCATCAAAGGCTCCACCTCTTTAACAAATCTGATAATGCCACCAAAGTGTGGTGACAGCACCTGTCCAAAACAAGTACTGTAAAACCTGTTTATCTGGACATGCACACACACACCCACCCACCCATCCACACACACACACACACACACACACACACACATACACACACACACACACACACAACGTGTGCACCATACCAAACATTAGTACACACACAAACATACCATATGCACACACAGATGCCAGCACACACATGTACATGTGCACACGCAACATGGCACTGGCTCACCTCTTCAATGAACTCATCAGTTCTGGCACGCAGCAGTTGCTTGAAGGTCTCCGTCTCCTTGGACTCTTCTGATGTCCTCTCCTAATGGACGAGTCCCCATCCCTTCAATGCAGCACTACAAGTCCCCATCCCTTCACTGCAGCGCTACAAGTCCCCATCCCTTCACTGCAGCGCTACAAGTCCCCATCCCTTCACAGCACATATCCCCATCCCTTCTACAAGTCCCCATCCCTTCAATGCAGCACTACAAGTCCCCATCCCTTCACTGCAGCGCTACAAGTCCCCATCCCTTCACTGCAGCGCTACGTCCCCATCCCCTCACTGCAGCGCTACAAGTCCCCATCCCTTCACTGCAGCGCTACAAGTCCCCATCCCTTCACTGCAGCACGACAAGTCCCCATCCCTTCACTGCAGCACTACAAGTCCCCATCCCTTCAATGCAGCGCTACAAGTCCCCATCCCTTCACTGCAGCGCTACAAGTCCCCATCCCCTCACTGCAGCGCTACAAGTCCCCATCCCTTCACTGCAGTGCTACAAGTCCCCATCCCTCCAATGCAGCGCTACAAGTCCCCATCCCTTCACTGCAGCGCTACAAGTCCCCATCCCCTCACTGCAGCGCTACAAGTTCCCATCCCTTCACTGCAGCACTACAAGTCCCCATCCCTTCACTGCAGCGCTACAAGTCCCCATCCCTTCACTGCAGCGCTACGTCCCCATCCCCTCACTGCAGCGCTACAAGTCCCCATCCCTTCACTGCAGCGCTACAAGTCCCCATCCCTTCACTGCAGCACGACAAGTCCCCATCCCTTCACTGCAGCACTACAAGTCCCCATCCCTTCAATGCAGCGCTACAAGTCCCCATCCCTTCACTGCAGTGCTACAAGTCCCCATCCCTTCACTACATGTCAACTTACAGCCAGGACACCCAGCATCATGTCGTAATTATTGATGAGGAATATCAGTTGCTCCTTCCTATCTGGGAATTCAGCTGCTATCTTCAGAACTAAATTCTCCACCTCCACTTGCAGGCTTGAGAGACACTGATCCACCTGGAGGTACATGTGTGAGAGATAGCCATGCTAGGAAAGGAACATTTGGTGGCCAGAGCGAAGGTACCTGTTCGTCCGGGTGATGCTGGTTGATTTTAACAAAGGCAGCAGAGAACTCTGCATACCTACGCGTGATCTGTGTAGGCAGTTAATGTGTATGTGTGTGTGTGTGTATGTGTGTGTGTATGTATGTATGTATGTATGTATGTATGTATGTATGTATGTATGTATGTATGTATGTATGTATGTATGTATGTATGTATGTATGTATGTATGTATGTATGTATGTATGTATGTATGTATGCATGCATGCATGTGTAATCAATAGCATCATAGAGTCAGACTCACGTAGTGTGGTCTGGTGTCAATGTGGCCCAGCCTGCGAGGGTCAGTTCTTTTAACACTATCAATGTTTAACTCAAGGATGTACTTCAACCGAGGCCACAGAATGGCCTGCAAGTCATGGGAATATCTGATTGAAAAGGGAAGCAGAGGGGAGGGGAGAAGTAAATGGGTTTTGGCATACAAATGGCACCATCCCCAAGCTCACCCGGTCAGACAGGGGACCCCCCTCTTCTTCACCATGACATCCTGGTAATAGTGGTTGATGTGGACACAGAGGAATATACCTATGGCGTCATAGCAACCCTGCACATAGAGCTCACTGTTTTGCTAGTGAGGGAGAATAGGGAGGAAGGTGTGAGATGCAAGTGGAGTGATGGAGTGAGCGAGGAAGCGAGATGGGAGGTGGAGTGAGGGAGGAATGGTGTGAGATGGGAGGTGGAGTGTGGGAGGAAGCGAGATGGGAGGTGGAGTGAGGGAGGTTCCAAGTGATGGGAGGTGGAGTGAGGAGTGAGATGGGAGGTGAGTGAGGATGAGAGGAGATGAATTATCGAGGTGGTATGGATGAAATGAAAGAGGCCATTCAAAGGGAGTTGAATTTTGAGCATGCCTGAGAAGCAGACAGTAAAGAGAGGGGGAGAAGGATTAATGAAGTGTGTAATGATGTTAAATTGGTGCGTCGTGGAGGGTATGTGGAATCGATACAGTAGCACTGTTGGGATGGTGTGGTGGTACAATATGATCATACCAGCACTGTTGGGATGGTGTGGTGGTACAATATGATCATACCAGCACTGTTGGGATGGTGTGGTGGTACAATATGATCATACCAGCACTGTTGGGATGGTGTGGTGGTACAATATGATCATACCAGCAACAGAGCAAGAGTCTTTCCAAACACAGCATCAAAAAAGTCTTGTGCATTGCTTGGAGTCAAGTTGAAGAACTCCATTAGAAAGACATACTCTCTGCTGGCATTCTCCATGAGAGCGTAATGGACACTCCTGAAGAGGGTTTCATGGGAGTACTGGAGAGGTGAAGGAATGAGGGAGGATGGGGAGAAGGGGAGGAAGAGGGAAGAGGAGAAGAGGGAAGAGGGAAGAGGAGGAGGAGGAGGAGGAGGAGGAGGATGAGGAGGAGGAGGAGGAGGAGGAGGAGGAGGAGGAGGAGGAGGAGGAGGAGGAGGAGGAGGAGGAGGAGGAGAAAGAGGGAAGAGGAGGAGATGACAAGGTAAAGGGGGAGATAAACACAGCAAGATTCCCTTACCCTGCGTTCAGCCTTTTGGGCATGAGGGACCACTATGATGGGATCCTCAATCTCAGTGGTCAGCACCACATCCCTGCTGCCTAGTGTGAAGACTGTGGCACGACTCTTGGGGGCACTCTTGAAGAAACGTGAAGTGGTGAGTCAAGGGCTGACAATCTTGACAGGCTAACACAAACATGAAATCAAGTACATCAATACTGAGGGAACAAATGTGATGGCCAATATGATAGGGGGCCCATGATGACACTGGGGGCCCATGATGACACAGGGGGCCCATGATGACACAGGGGCCCCATGATGACACAGGGGCCCCATGATGACACATGGGCCCACGATGACACAGGGGGCCATGATGACACAGGGGGCCCACAATGACACAGGGGGCCCATGATGACACAGGGAGCCATAGACACAGGGGACACAAGAAGGATATCTTTCTTAGCACTATCTTCAGCGCCCATCAGGTCATCCTTGTCAACAACTTCTTCGTACTGAAGAGAGGGGAGGGGGAGAGAAAGAGAAATAGAACGAAGGTGAGAGATGAGACATAGAAGCCAAGCGTGCACAATGAGCCATATGCACACAGAGGAACACACATCACTAGAGGCATGCAAGTGTCACCACAAGTGGAGGCAAAGTAAAGCACAACAGTAGCATCTTCACACAGTGATGTCATAGTGATGTCATACAGTGATGTCATACTCTCTTCCAAATACCCAGCTTCTCATCAACAGAAGAAAGCAATGTGCACTGGGGCCTACTAGTTGGCCTTCCAACTTAACTCAATAGTGTACTGACTAGTGACACAACATGGCCGATCAAAGGCGTTGTGGGACACAATACTGACCTCCAACTTGAAGAGCTTTGTGCAGTAGTCCTTAAAGTAGGAGAAGTAGATCTTCATCATGGTATCTACGTACTCTGAACGGATCTGCTCAGCCACATCACGGCTGTGGGACATAAGGAACTGGTTGAAGTACCTGTGTGCAATTGCGTGTGCAGACGTGCACATGTGCAGGCGTGTGTCAATAATGCATGCGTGTGCATATGTGTGTGTGGATATGTGTGTGGATATGTGTGTGTGGATATGTGTGTGTGGATATGTGTGTGTGCATATGTGTGTGTGGATATGTGTGTGTGCATATGTGTGTGTGGATGTGTGTATGGATATGTGTGTGTGGATATGTGTGTGTGGATATGTGTGTGTGGATATGTGTGTGTGGATATGTGTGTATGGATATGTGTGTGTGCATATGTGCGTGTGCATATGTGTGTGTGGATATGTGTGTGTGGATATGTGTGTGCATATGTGTGTGTGGATATGTGTGTGTGCATATGTGTGTGTGCATATGTGTGTGTGGATATGTGTGTGTGGATATGTGTGTGTGGATATGTGTGTGTGCATATGTGTGTGTGGATATGTGTGTGTGGATATGTGTGTGTGGATATGTGTGTGTGCATATGTGTGTGTGGATATGTGTGTGTGGATATGTGTGTGTGCATATGTGTGTGTGGATATGTGTGTGTGGATATGTGTGTGTGCATATGTGTGTGTGGATATGTGTGTATGGATATGTGTGTGTGCATATGTGTGTGTGGATATGTGTGTATGGATATGTGTGTGTGGATATGTGTGTGTGGATATGTGTGTGTGGATATGTGTATGGATATGTGTGTGTGCATATGTGTGTGTGGATATGTGTGTGTGCATATGTGTGTGTGGATACATATGTGTGTGTGGATATGTGTGTGGATGTGTGTGTATATGTGTGTGTGCATGTGTGTGTGCATATGTGTGTGCATGTGTGTGTAATAAGAAACAGCTGCAGTCATATAACCTCCCCACACACTGAGCATGTTTTGTGTCAGACTGACTTGTAGTTTTGAAGTTGGTGTTGCAACATCTGGTAGTTTGCCATGGGCTTCCGAAACTGGTAGATCTTTTGCAGGAGGAATTCCCTGGTCTTGGCTATAGCCTGGCAAAACAGAGAATATTACAGGGTTACTAAATATAGCCTCACAGCATGAAACATGAAAGATGAATGGCCAGTCAACTGAGAACTTGGCAAATAGGCCCGTAGCAACCATCGTAACCAACAGCATTTACTGCTATACTGACCTTCAGTTTCAACTTCTCTACGACATCGTAGACATCATTCACAGAGGCATAGCCTTTTTCTCTCTGTTGCTTAACAAATTCGAGCTTATCATTGAGTTCACGCAGGTTCTCAGTGAACTCTCTCTCACTGGCTGGGGTTTCATTGATGTGTCTGAGAAGTGGAACAAGTCATGGTCTCTTATTGCAGGCAGGCAGGAGGGGGGCGGGGGGGGGGGGGGGGGAAGGAAGATGTTGAGCACAAGAGCATGGGTTCAAAGATGGTGTGAACAAGATGGAGTGCAACGTATTCATGGGGAGGAGGGGAAATAAATGGGGTACACAATTAACATACTGAATAAGATGTTCTGTGACTGTGATGTCACCGACATATTTGCTCAACATTTCTCTTACAACCTGTCAAGGCAATGAAGCTACATGTCAACCCAAGACCATCTGTATGTCCCATCACCCTTAGGCCTCCCAAGACCATACCCACTCTGATACCTTTCTGTTCCTCAGCTGGATGTTCATGCTATGTGACTGGTCCTGCATAGACTGTATCTCCGAACTGATGCTTCCCAAGTCCGTCTAGGAGGGAGGTAGGGAGGGGAAGGGAGGGAGAGGGAGGGGGGAGGAGAGGAGAGGGGGATGGGGAAGGGAGAGGAGAGAGGGGGAGGGAGGGAGGAGAGGAGAGGGGGATGGGGAAGGGAGAGGAGAGAGGGGGAGGGAGAGAAAGGGAACAATTATCAGACCACATACACACATAAATAAAGTATTGGTTGGGGGTGTGGTGCTTTGGTGGTCACTGTGGTAGGTGTGGTATGACAGAGATATGGAGTGTGTGTGGTTGGAAGGTGTAGTTTTAGAGTGATATAGAGGAGTGTGATTGGGAGGTGATAAAGCAGGTGTAGTAATGCTTTAGCTTTCCCTCTCTAACATCCTGCCCCTACCAGACACTCACCTGGAACTTGCTTAGCATATCTTCCATGCCCTGCGATGATGTGAAGCAACACACAGCGTGAGCTAGGCATGTGGCACTGATACTACAACAATTGCAATGCCCATTTCTTATTTGGCAACAAAGACATGTAAAAGTAGTTCAAACATTCAAGCATGAACTTTGAAAAAATAAGACATTTCGAAAATAAAAACCATGAACCAGAGAATGATTGAAAGACCCCTCCCCTCCAAATAGCACACCCACAAATTTCTGTGGACTCACACCTCATTATTTACTAACAAACTGCTAATATCTGGTCATCATTTACTAACTAACCGCCAATATCTGGTCACAGCTACAGATCTGGTAGTGAAGACTGGCTATGTACCGACTCTGGGCTATGTCTGAAAAATACTATGGTCAAGGCTTGCACAGTGGAAAAGAAAGAAACCTACACAGACTAGTGTGTCAACGGTACAGAACACTAAATCACTTCATTTTTAAAAGATGGATACAGTCTTGAATCGAATGGGTTTCTGCCCTTCGAAGTTCCGACTCTATTTCCCGCGAGTACTGCCTCAGATCATATCCCTAAAAGGTTTTCCACACGCATCATGACTGCAAAAGTGCCTATACGCGCTGTCTCGTACCTTCCTCAGAGCAGCTTGCACAAGTTCATCCTCGAGATTCTCTTGTATGTGACCTATTTAGCTTCCCTCAGTAGATAAGCGCACTTAGGGTTGGGACGACATTAAAATACCTGCTGCTTCATCTAAGATGTCGGCGTCATCGTGAGTAATGTTCAACTGACCGACGTCTATGTTGGCCAACACGTCGTCCTGAAAACATAATTATAATTAAAGCACAACAAACAGAGGCTGCGTGCGTTTAATTCCGATTTCATCCAGCTGAAGTGAATTGTGCATAATACCTACCAAGTCGTCCTTGTTTGTCATTGGGCCTCACAGTTTGAGCTTTAGGAGCGTTGGGGTTAAAGGCAAGCTGCGGTTAGTATCCTTCCATATGTGGTTGAAGTTCTAAAAAGCACTATATAAACTTTGTGTCCGAACAGCTGGTCTTACTAAACTATTCCGATGATGGCCAACGTTGTCGTGGACACGGATGAAAGGTTCTCAGAAGAGGAGCTAAACTTTGGTCCGCACGAGCCTATACACTGCTGGAAAAAGCTTCAGAGCTGCGAAGAGTTCGTCGGCGCCCCTCGCAGTAAGCACACCATGGTGGCCTTCGGCGACTGCATGTATTTTTTCGGAGGCGACAACGGACGGAAGATGCTGAACGACTTTCTGGTGTGCCACATACGCGACTCCTCGTGGGCCCGCGTAGTCTACACCGGCACTCCTCCCGCTCCGCGCTACCACCACTCAGCTGTCGTGTACAAGAGCAGTATGTTCATTTTCGGCGGCTACACGGGTGACATCAACTCCAACTCGAACCTGCGCAACAAGAACGACCTACACGAGTACAGGTTCACCACCTCGCAGTGGGTGAGCTGGGAAGACAAGGTGACGGGGACCCTTCCTCCGCCCAGGTCCGGGCACGGCGCCGTCGTATACAAGGACAGGATGTGGATATTCGCCGGATACGACGGGCACGCCCGCCTGAACGACATGTGGGCTCTCGACCTTCAGGCAGGTCAACCCCAGTGGGAGGAGATTGAACAGGAAGGGGACAACCCGCCCACATGCTGCAACTTCCCCATGGTTGTCGTGGACGACAGCATGTATGTGTTTTCTGGACAGAGTGGTGCAAAGATCACCAACAACCTGTACCAGTACACGTTCCAGGAGAGGCAATGGATCCGCATCAGGACGGAGCACCTTTTAAGGGGGTCCCCCTCCCCACCTCAGCGCCGGTACGGTCACACCATGGTCGGCTTCGGTCGCAGCCTGTACGTCTTTGGGGGTGCTGCAGATGGTATCCTTGACAACGAGATCCACGCCTTTGACGTCGACTCTCGCTCCTGGAGTGTAATCCAGCCGGCCTCAGGGAGCCAGGTCCCCTGTGCTCGCGTCTTCCATTCAGCTGCTGTCTGCAGTGATGCCATGTACGTGTTTGGTGGGACTGTCGATCCCCAGACCAGCCGGAGTGGAGAGCTCTACCGCATCCAGTTCTCCTCCTTCCCCAAGTGCACCCTCATCGATGACTTTGAGAAGCTCCTCCTCAGGGAGCAGTTCTGCGATGTCCACTTCCTCGTTGGTAGCGAGGAGAAGTGTGTGGGAGCCCATGCTGTGGTGGTGGCTGCCCGGTCCCCATTCCTGAGACGGAAGCTTCTGGAGAGCCACAACCCAGCACCACGAAGCCGTGACGCATCCTCACCTTCCTTTGTCCTGGACGCTCCGCTTCGTGTCCACCTGAAGGAAGTCTCTGCCCGGGCGTTCTACATGGCCCTGTACTTCATGTACACGGACCACATCCACCCTGAGCTGGAGAACAACACGAGGGAAGGGATGAGTGTGGCCCAGGTCATGACCATGATGGACGTCCACAAGCTGGCCGTCCTCCTGGAGACCAAGCGTCTGGAGCTCCTGAGCATGCAGTACATCGAGGCCTCGGTCAATGTGGACAGCGTCCTGCAGGTGCTCAGGTGTGCCTCGGAGCTCAAGCTGGCCGGCCTCAAAGACTACTGCATGAAGTTCATCGTCAGGGAGAGCAACTTTCGCAAGGTCATCATGAGCACGGCCTTTGAGAGCCTCGACCAGCCCCTCATGGTCCAAATTGTACGCCGGCAGCAGTTCAGGTCGCGACCCAACTCCCCAGACCCCCACGCTGAGGAGGATGTGGTCTTTGCGACCGTCCCCACCCTTCAAGATGACCTGGACCAGTTCCTCCACACCGACATCAGCCACCCGTTCACTGATGTGGCGTTGAAAGTAGGGGATGATGTTGTCCTCGCGCACAGGCCCATACTGGCCGCCCGATGTGCCTACTTTGAGGCTCTCTTCCGTTCCTTCATGCCTGAGGACCGTCAGGTGCAGATCACGTTTGGGAAGCTTGTTCCCACTCGGGCCGCATTCGATTCCCTTCTCAGGTACATCTACTATGGGGACGTGGAGATACCACCCGACGATGCCCTGTACATATTCTCTGCCCCTAATTTCTACGGGTTTAGCAACTCCCAGCTCCATGACCACTGCAAATTCATCCTGGAGAATAGCACCACGGTGGGCAATGTGGTGAAGATGCTGAAAGAGGCACACACCATCAACATGCAGGCAGTGAAGGATCACTGCCTCTCCCTGATTGCCAGCAACTTTAGAGAGGTGCACCAGTCTTCAGAGTTTCGCTGTCTCAAGCAAGAGATCCTCCTGGAAATCATTGACATCATTGCAAGCAGAATGAGTAAATAGATTTTGTATATCAGCAGAAATCCAACTGTAGTTGAACATTAGCACCCAGTCATGTTATCCAATCCATCAATCATACACATTCTGATATTTATAATCATCTTCTGCTACGACTGTTTTTATTTATTTGTTGTGTGTTCCATTTGACTTGAAATCAAAATATTTGGATGGGTTTCTGATCCAAATCATAACATGTGTAGGAGAAGAGATTTCTTTCAGTTGATAAAGGATAAAACGACTTGTCAATTTACCAAGTGATTTAGTATCAACTTGATGATGCACATTCCTATGATCTGGCTGTGCTGTTAACTTACTTTACTAGCTGCCTTGTTATGAAACTGATAACCATTTGAAGCAAAAATGGTTTCTAGTCAAGTTAGGATTTTTCATAAAGATTTGAATATCCAAGACATTGATTATATCCTGGGTGTCGAACCTTCTCAACCCTTGTTCTCCAAGAAGGTCAAGCCCAAAATGAGTATAATATGTACGGTTGTTGATGAAGAGGTGCATTTTTAGGAGTTTGGAGAATGTTGTCACATACTAGGATGGTTGCTTTGTTTTTTGTCTGCCTAATTTCTTTTTTTAGTTTTTAATAATACTGAAAAGGACAAAGCTGCTGCACATGAACAACATACCACATATCCATAACATACACAAACAAAATAAACTTAGTATGCGTCTTGTGTTATCAAAACCAGAAGCGTACTAACTTCTGTACCTCTCACACTTATGGGGTAGCAAAGATTCAATCTCGTTTAGAAACCTGTGGAATCTCTCGTTCCTACGCAGACACATCTTCGCATATAACAGCTGGTCTTTGGCACGTGGTGTTCGGACCATAGCTCTGCATGAATAACCACAGAGCTCTGATGAATGCACTTCCATGCTATTGCATAGCATGTTGCAGTGGCGAGTTCTGTGGTTATTGATAGATGAGGTTATTGTTATTTCGCTGCAACAGATGGCATAACGAACAGGGTGGGTTACAGGTTATCCATGAGACCAACCTTACGGCTCGATATTATGCAAAAAGAAGATGCGCGTTTGTAGGAAACGTAATGTAGTGCTTGCGCATATGGGATATCAGATAACAGAAGCGAAGGAACTCTTCACTGCACACATTTAACATCAAATGGGCGGGATAATATAGTTTGCTCGATGTACCTTCATAATGAGATTTATTTACGGTATACAATTCTACCTGCGTGCGGTCGTGTGTTATTGTTGGTGGTAATAAATATATAAATTAAGTAGGTTGTCTGTATACTTCTGACAAACATGCAATGTTAGTCTCGTACCCAGACCCACCATGACGTAAGTGTTTATCGCTTACAGTATAAACACTACGACAGGTGTCGTAGTGTTTATACTGTAAGCGATAAACACTTACGTCATGGTGGGTCTGGGTACGAGACTAATGCAATGTTGCCCCGAAATAACCCTCATCTCTTCTCGAAACTTAAGATACAGTGTATAAATGTGTCATACGGTGCAAAATTACAATAGTTAATTAGAAGTTCTAGTTATCAACAACTGAGACAAGGTTGAAGTGTTCCCTGCTCCTAGTAGAGATGTTACCACATGACATACCTGTGTAGGCCTCTGGACCCATGTCTCACATTCCTGTACAGTGGTGGGCCAATTCTCCATCAGCTCAGTAGTGCAGTGGAACATCTGAAATTGACAGATTAAAAAAAAAAAAAGTAGTCAATTGCGAGCTGAGCTCAGCTATACAGTTGAAATCGTGATACTTGAGTATAAAATCGTTTTCGGCACTTCAATGTTTGGCATTAGTTTTTGGAAAAATGGTGAGTGATATCACAAATCTGATTGCATATTAATGTTGATACACTTGATATCGAAAGTGTGAAGTTGTCACGTGACTTTGTAATCTTTTAACAGTTTCGTTTGTGCAACCTGTTCTATAAGCACGTTTTGGATTGTTTCTCCACCATTACGTGACGGATTGGCCTGAATCTTGCTGTATATATACTATGTCAATGGCTCTATCGATCGTTCGAGTTGAAATTTCAACGCGGTAAACCGTTACAGTTTTGTCTTCAAATACGTGTTGTTTAGAGGTTGTAAACGTTTTTAGATAATTTTATCAACAAGAATTCTTAATTTACCTGTTATAGATAGGTAAGAGGTGTATGCACTAGAAACAACCAAAAAACCAG
Organism: Ephydatia muelleri; assembly: GCA_013339895.1. NCBI lineage: Eukaryota > Metazoa > Porifera > Demospongiae > Spongillida > Spongillidae > Ephydatia > Ephydatia muelleri. The sequence continues at coordinate 1,006,101 of JABACO010000016.1, read as the reverse complement.
TATAGTAGCTTTAAAACATTCGTCCAAACCTTGATTGTCGTCCATTTTCAATGAATAACGTTTAAATTATTAAATTTATTGATGAGTTTGTTCGCTAAATGGCTAAAGTTCAATACGGAGACGGTTATTTTCAGAGCCAAACTCAGAGTCCTTCGTCAAATCGAGCAACACGAAGAAGTAGTGTTGCCGCGTCAGTAGTTTGGGAACCTTTAAAGCGAAAGGGAGCTCAGCCTCAGAGGGGATCTCTTAAAGCTGCTAGTTTGAGCCGATTGTGCTGCCGAAGCAAGATTCCCATAAGAAATCGCAGGACCTTATCCGAACATTTTGCTGACCATATTCTGGGCTATCGTAGGAGATTTTTTTTTTCCACCACCTCCATGTATACAATCGCAAAGCTAGCGTCCTGGCTTCGATATCGGCATATACTCCGATAGTGACTCGAGTTCCTTGGCAGCATTTTCAGCTAGTTCGGATGAGATCCTGCGATTTCTTATGGTGAATGATATCACAAATCTGATTGCATGTTCAACACGATTTTGTCTTATGGTTAAGGAGGATTCATAATGAATACGACATGCCATACTACTGACCTTCAAACATTGGTTCAAGCGACAATGATCATCAGCTTCATATTCTTGATCACTGTATCTTAGCTGTGAGGACGACTCTTGCTGAGGCGTGGCTGGATCTTGGTGCTGCTCCACATTGGCACGTGTGGTGGGAATGGGACCGTGTTGCTCTTTCCTCGTCGTATAGAGAGCAACGAGAAGTAGTGGCAGCATTAAGCACGCGACACCGCCGCACGCTAAATTCAGATGTTCTAATCGATATACTGAGTGTAGATATGAAGAAATGGACAGCTTACACGAGCAGTGCAATAGTGTTAACGCCGCTCTCCACCTCACAAGGCTTACCTGCTATAATAAAGGCCACAGACAGCAACACAGTGAGAAACGCAACGAATGGCATATTATACTAGGGTTTGGTATAATTGGTTAAATTTAGCCTCTAATGATATTCATCAATCGAGCAGCGTCCTCTTTATTGGTTAATTAACCAATAGCGCGGTTAACCGGTTGGCAAATATATAATGTTAATAATCCTTGATACCTTTAATGAAATTCACTTGGTGATGGAATCTCATTAGATAGTATACCCCTGTCAGAGGCGTAGGAACCGGGGGGGGGGGGGTAGAGGGGGCCTTGGCCCCCCCAATCTTATAGGTGGGGGGGGCCGACGTATACTTCGGCCCCCCCAATGTTACCCCTTTAGTTTAGTTTAACTCACCGGTACTTAGTATCCGTAATCGCACGTCACCATATTACTAGTCTCGTCCCCAGACCCAGATTCCCAACAGCTGCGGGTGGATTACATCACCGCTACGTGGAAAGTGGGTCTGGGAAATAAGAACGACGCACTTGTTCCGAGCGTCCCTCAATGTTTATGTCCAAAAATAGTACGGCAATCTAAATTTAGAACTAATCTCGCACCTTTCTCTGATACTGAATAATTATGATCGTATGACCAATACGAGAGTCTCACTGTCTCACACGAAACGTTCTGAAGAAGAAGATTTGATAACGCTTATTAACGAACTAGTTCAATGCAAGGCATTTAACAAACAAACAAACAGGGAGAAAACACTATGCCTTTCCATGAATAAAATGCAACCGTTAGTTCAATAAATATGCTCACCTTCAAGACATGGATGGAAAAACAGATCTCTAAATTTTTCAAAGAACAATTATCTGTGTGTATAGCAACTTTTTTTATCACTCATGTACAATTCTTTATAGGTTACTCCTGATCTCGATTCCCATGGTAGTGGAACAGGCAGCCCTGGCTCATGGAGCCCCAGTGTCTACATACTCTATGCATAAGCAGCTGCAGCTGGTTGCACCAATGATCTACAGATGCCCCAGTAACTATATACATAATGCAGTGGCATCTGTAGATTGTCTATAGATAAGGTATAAGGCAAACTACATATACATGCACCTACACATACCGCTTAGCAGTCAGCAGCTGACATGTAGTTGCATGACAACATTGTATCCATCCATAATATACATATTTATTATTATACAGTTGAAAATGTTTTATTTTAAGCAGATGGGGAAACTATTACACTTACAATCAATACACATACAAGACTTAGCACAAACATCACAACATGAACAACCCGAGACATCGTATATATCAGTAACATTAGAGTCAAAATATAAGAGCACAATAAAGCCCTTCTACAACTCTTCCCCTGAATGCAATATTCCACCATGTCCTTCGAGATGTTTTTTTATTTTTTCAGATCGGAACTCTTCACATAATACTGCACTTGACTGCTGACCATTGCGTCCTGCCCTCCCAAACTCCTGCATGTATATTTCTACATCAGAAGCAGGCCCCCAGTGAATAATTTGAGTCACATCCACACAGGCGAGGCCCATTCCAAAGGCAATGGTACAAATTAGTACTCGTAAAGGGGCTTTGGAGCAGGAGAATGACTTCCTTCTGTGTCACACTTGAATACATGTCGACCAACCTGAACCTTGCTCGATTGGGAGCTCCTACTGGCTCAGTACACTCATGGCCTAATGAGCAATGAAAATAGTCAGCACAATGTTAAATATTTCCTACAGAAAATCATGACCCTTTGCAATGCCGATCTTTCTACCCTCAACTTGTCAATTACTGTGCCAAAGGTATCCTCTATAGTCCCTTGCTCTTTTACACAAAATGATAGGTTGGCTTTATCTGGAGATGTAGCAGTTACGGCAGGATCCTTCATCCCTAAGATTATTTTGCTTCTCGTGCTCACAGTAGCTGTAGCAGTTAATAAAGCTCAGAGATTAACATGCTTTGGTATAAGGCTTCTTATTTCGCCAAGTTTGCCAAACTCACGTCGAAAACATTCACCCCTAAATGTATGGATTACAGCCACAGTAAAGTACAACATAGAATACGTATTAACAAACACTTACCATTTTGTTAAACAATGTGCTTCGTCGACCATAAAAGCAACAATAAACAGGTAGGCGAACCATTTGCCTCCAAAGCGGGTTTGTGAGAAGTAGCTCCGGGGCCGCCAATGAAAACTATATGAAACTCCCCATTCATCACTCTGACTTGCAAATCCTTATCTCCCCAGTGATGCAAGTTGCTGACAATCCTCTGGTCCTTAAAGCAGGACCTATATAAGTATACATGGCCTTTTTTAACCATGTCACACAAGTTTTACCTGATCCTTCATTAGCGAAAGCAGTGGTGAAACGACGATGGCTATGCTTCCTCTACAGCCACGCAATTCGTCTTAAGCGTATGGCAACACTGAATATATTAGCGATTTGCCGTATCCAGTTGGCAAACTGACGAAAACATCTTTTCCTTGCATGAAGGTCTTAATTGCTACCCTTTGTTGTGGACGTAGGTCAGCAAATCCTAGCCTTTGAACCGCACGCAAAACCACCTCCTCAATACGCGTATCTTGCTCGCACATTCCTACTTCGATGTCTAATTGAGCCACACCTTCCACTTGAAATCAGGTAATCAGCAACTTGCATGTATTATTAAGGTGACATCATTATCATTACGTATATACACATCCGTCCCAATGTTTTGGGACGCTCGGAACAAGTGCGTCGTTCTTATTTCCCAGACCCACTTTCCACGTAGCGGTGATGTAATCCACCCGCAGCTGTTGGGAATCTGGGTCTGGGGACGAGACTACCATATTACGTCTACGTGTTCTTCATTACGCGCGCTCTGTAATACTGTAACGGTTAGCAAAACCGTGTATTATTAACGATAACGTATTTTCTGTGTGCCAAAAGTGGACTGCCCCCCGTCGTAAGCGACTGCACCCCCCCCCTCCGTCGTAAGCGGACTGCCCCCCCCCCCGTCGTAAGCGACTGCACCCCCCCACCCCCCCCCCCCCCCCCGTCGTAAGCGGACTGCACCCCCTCCCCCCCCCCCCCGTCGTAAGGGACTGCACCCACCCACCCCCCCCCCCCCCCCCCCGTTAATAATTTTACAAAGTCGGCCCCCCCAATCTTAAATACGTTCCTACGCCTCTGCCTGTTGATCCTCCCAGCAGTTATTAACTGCGCCTACCTTCACATACCCTTTGGCTCGAATGAAAGCAAACTTACCTGTGCACACCTCACCCTTATACATAAAGACTGGCTCTAGATGGACAGCTGACGACAGATAGGCTGGCAGGTTGCAAATTTTTGCCAGCTCCAACACCTTGACTGTTAGTGTGAGACAGACAACACAAGTGGCATGATTGAGATTCATTGATCAGCACATAAACCACCTACATATGCATGCATGTGCACATAAGGTATGTGCATCTTGTGCAAGTGCCAGCCTGCGTACAATATGAGTGAAGGAATTACAGCACAATACAAACTGTGTCAACAGCACCTTACCATACATCATGTTCTACAAGCTTCTCAGATGCCTATCCCCAGCTGAGGATGCACATGTCTTCTAAATGAATTACTCTGTACCACCAAACCAATCACAGTTAGCCACAGGAGCAGCAATGGCTATGAATCCGAAGAAGCTCAAGGGCACCAGGACGAACAAAGCATCAAAAAATAAATAAATAACTACTTGATAATATACATGTCGCATTAAATTTAAAACATAAGCACTACAAATAACTAAAAGTCACAGCAGGTGTTTGGTGAGATAAATAAACATGTAACACCTCAGGTTGAGATGACCAGCGTAGGTATAGATTGATAAGTATGTACCTGGAATATCAGACTCGCTGTAAGGTTCAGAATATTGTGCATTAAGGGATCGGAGGAGTGCATTTAATCCTAATCCCAACATACCACACGATAACTCATCTTTGTTTTGGCAACGAGCACACCATTTCCAGCTGTATGAAGATAAAAAGCATGACAGAAGAAAAAGGTAGAGTGTGGGGGGAGGGAGGGGGGGGAACTCTTAAGAGAGAAGCTGCCAAAGCCAGTCTGCAGCGAGTACAGTGGCCACATTACAACTCCCCTTGAGCTGTTCACATTTTGTCAGTCTAAAATGACTGGTACTTGACAAGCCAAGAGTGGGGTGAGGAACAGAGTCTACTAAGCGAAAGGCTGTCAAAAGCCAAAACAATTGGCTGGAACACAAAAACTGCACTGTTTCTTGCCGCTGACAACCAGGACCCTACAGTGAAGGAATACAGTACAAGCAGTGTTTGCCGCACTGAGACTGTAGACACGTTGTCTGTATGCAGCTCTGTGAGCATTCAAGACGCTAAAGGCTACGTGGCAGTGGTATATGACAGCGCTTGGTGGGTTCGCCTTCAACAAAGCTAGCCATTCATTATTACTAAATAAATACCGGATATGATGATTATTGTGTAGAAAAAACATGTGTACAGCAATTATCATTCCACAGAAGCACACAATAAAGCACAACACAAGTTAGCTAGTGTCTTGAAAGGATACTGAGCGGGACAGAAAAATTAGCACACAGCTAGTGGGACATACTTCCACCCCCAAGTTCAGTACACTTAGTATTGCTGCATAGAATTTTGAATTTGCTGTTCAGCTGCCAAGGCTGCTGACCCTGCTGTCACATTCACTTCATTTAAAGTAAGTAGAGTAACTGGGTCAAGCGTATAGATGTAATGGTAATGACAAAGGCATGCAGCTGGCTTGCCTAGCTAACATCCAGTCAGGGACCGTGCAGAACATCAGTTCATAGTGTACACCATTGATCATGCCCAACACCCATTCCATTTGCATTGGGCACCAAAACAGGCTTGTCTGCAAGACTCTATATAGAAAGATGTCACAAAGCCTTTGTAGCATATCAGCGTGAAACTCAGAAAGGTCACGGTGGAGATTGAGCCCAGGCAACCTGGAGCCATGAAGAAGCATGGAGGAGATGAGGCAGACAGAATTCGTGCTTAGTCAGGCAGGGTAAAGATTGGAAGGGGAGCCTGTATTGATGGTTTTCAAGTCTGCTGGTCAGAACTTTTTGGTGGCCTGTGACTGCAAAGCTGTTTCCACTGAACCACTCAGCAAGTGGAACAAGGGGTTGTAATGTTGTACAGAGTGTACAAAGTGTTGGGGTTACTCCCAGATGCTGTGAGGGAATCAACATATGCTGCTAAGAGTAGTGCGATAGGCAACATGGTCTACGGAGGTGCACTCCGTGAAGCATTGCATGGCAAACATCATCATAAATTCTCAAAGCTTCAGCCACTAAAAAAGAGGTCGTAGATCTCATAAGTGTACCAATTTGCAAAAATCACCACACTGACACAGCAATAGCAGGGCAACTTGAGGGTCATAATAATACATTAAAAATAACTTGATTACCATAAATAAACACTAAAATTCAAGGACCATGCAAGCAATTCATGGGCCAGTAAACAACACAGTGATACAGAGTAGGAACTTTGATACTTATGTATATATAAGTACCTGCAATGCCTTGTGCACATGATTGCCTATGAAGGCACCTCTACAATAACTTTGCCTTTCAACATTAAAAAATTGGAGAGCAACATTAAGCTGTTTGAAAAAGGGTCCAATGGAAATTCCTTTTGGAGATGTCTTTTGGACTCTTCATTTCGCTTTTCCTTTGATAATAATTATATCAGTATAGTTAATAAATAGTCAGAGTCACATGAAGTGTTGTGTAACTCACCACTTGTTTTATCTTGTCTCTTAATCTCTGCTTGCTCAAGGAGACCTTTAACCACCTCATTTGTCTCACCATAGAAACATGTGGTCAGCTGCTCATGACCATTGAACCCTTGTATTTTGCTTGTGAGGTCTTCCTTGGCTGACGGCATCCTCAGCATCTCTTGGTGGTACTCCTCAAACGTTGAAGAGCTAGCTGCAATTTACGAAGAGGAACAGGCAAGTTTCAAATCCAGCTCGTGGCATGTGTCCTCAAGGACTTGAAGATCTTTGTGAAGACACCCAGAGTTATATGGACCTGGTAAGCACACAGAGGGGAAGGGTGTGAGGGGGGAAGGGGCAACCAATGTACAATCAATTCTAACCTGGGATAGAAGAATGTTAAAAATCGGCTTTGAGATGCAATTGTGGAACAATTGTGCATCACTCCTAATCCCTAATCCCTCCACTTGCCATGTAATTTAGGTTATCCTGAGTGATGGTCTCCAATGTGCGCACCTCAAATGCTCCTCGAATGTTGACAGGAATCTTCATCTTATCTTTGTGGATATGGCAACACAAGCAAGGATAGCACCCTAAGTACAAAGGTTAGTCATAATGAGTGTTATTGACAACTAGTATTAACGCACCACGAGCTCCTGAAAGGCCATATATTGTACCTGAAAAAGTTGTAGTCACCACAAAGAAACAACTTGATTTTATATTGCGTATGTAAATTAGTCTGTAAACATTACTTGAACCAACCACGATTTTATCCTTTGCAGTTCTTCCACCTGGTCTTGAAAGCAATCTAATGCTACATGAAGGTTAGTGATGTTGTCATCGGCCTCAAAGTAGCAGAAGACACAGGTATTTTCAATTGAGCGAGGGAACATTAACAATCTGAAAGCTCATCTTAAATGTCCCTCCACTCTTGTCCCCTCCCAGCTTGATCCATACTTCATCACTGGGGATTACATCATGCCAAGTGAGCCTGCCAGCTCTATGTACATAAAAAACAGTTGATCAGTTAAATATTATTTATTTTTATGTAGGAATACATATGTGAGTATGCACATGTGTTGACGTGGAGTAAATTTTCAAAGTAGCTCTTCATTTCTCTCCACTCACGTTAGCAACCCAATTCCCATTCTACCGATCGATTATGTAATGGACACGCCTCCCGCTTTGAACTATCGCTCAACTAGCTGCTGCCAGGCTCGTGCGTAGGATTTTGGAAAGGGGGGTTCGATTAACCGCCAGAGAATAAAGGGGGCGTCGGTCACAAAATACGGCGAAGTGCGGGGAAGCTTTGAGTATGTATTCTCCACATCAGTCACACAAGATCAGCCATCAGCTCCAAAGAAAAAACTTAACGATCTGCAGAAATCAATAGCTTCTTACTCCGAATTTACGTCTTATCATCACTCGTATCTGGAGAAGTGTGGAATTCTAACCCATTGGGTTAAGAGACCTTTGCAACCATGGCATGGTAAATATGTAGAGCACCAAAATAGGTTTGCACAGAGAGAAATGATGTGTGAACAAGTGTACGAAATTTGAAAGTAAAACATCAAACCGTTGTGAACGTTGAGTACTGTACAATTTTAATAGTGATAAAATTTAAACTCCGATTTTGCTGGACACCCATACATTGTCGGTTGCCACGCAACCGGGTTGTTGTATTTTCAGTATTTGAGTTTCGATACTTGGAAAGTATACAGAATGAGGGCTTTCAAAAGTTTTTTTCGTTTTGTTGTTTTGTTTTTTATTTTGCACGGTATATTTACAATGTGTTACAACACAGGTATAACAAGCCGTGCACAGGCCCAACGCATACCGATCGAACCACTCATTTGGGTATATAAGAGATGAATATAGGAACGATCGAAAGGCGATCGAAATCCAGTCATGCACTCCAACCAGTTTGTAGTTTTTGTCCTATGCGCACGTGATACTTGACCTTCGAGCCACGCCACGCTCACCTTTGAAATTCACGTAAAGCCTCACAGAGCTTGTAACAGTGATCCAGTAAAAACTGAAACGTAATGCAACTTTGTTTCGAGAACAAATAAACGCGCGCGATCGAGTACTAAGAAGTACTTGATCTGCCCGTCTTAACAACGTAAAAACGACGTAGCCAGCTGTGTGAGAATCACAAAACTACGCCATTCTGAGGATGTTAGCTCACGTGATTTCCGGTTGGCCTTTATATACGGGGCCGCGCCCGGGTCGATCGCGGTATCGCGATATATCGGCGAATAACCGAATTTTTGTTGGCTCACGTGATGCGCATGCCTATATTACTTCAGTAACGAATCGTACCAAAAGTGTAAAAATGCGTCCTTTCAGTGCAGCTGTGTTGCTGGCTGCGGCATGTATTCTTATTCTCGCAGGTGAGGTGGAGAGTAGCGTTAACACAGTTGCACTGCCTTCGATTGCTTCAAACAGAAATTGTATTCCAACGGGGAAGGGCGACGGAGTACGAATGGCCAACAGAGCGACTACAGCATTGCGGGCCGTAAGTTAAGATTCGAGTGCACCACGCAATGAAACACTTTCGGTTTGCAGAAATTGCACGTGCAGAAATGTTGTTAGGAAAGAATGCTACTCGAGTCTCTTTTCTCTGTCGTGTAAGTTAAATACCATTTTATTAATCATCTACTCGGCATATCGATTACAATTTGCTAACGGATTTAGCGTGCGGCGGTGTCGCGTGCTTAATGCTGCCGCTACTTCTCGTTGCTCTCTATACGATGAGGAAAGAGCAACACGGTCCCATTCCCACCACACGTGCCAATGTGGAGCTGCACCAAGATGCAGTCACGCCTCTGCAAGAGTCGTCCTCACAGCTTAGATACAGTGAACAAGACTATGAAGCTGATGACCATTGTCGCTTGAACCAGTGTTTGAAGGTACATGTATGACCAGTGTTTGAAGGTATGTATGGCCAGGGCAGCAATACTGAGAATTCAGCTACACACTGAAGCCATACTGCCCATACATGCGGAGTGCATGAATACGGGTTAGGTCTCGCACATTTCGTAGGTGTTCCACTGCACTACTGAGCTGATGGGGAATGGGCCCACCACTGTACAGGAGTGTGAGACATGGGTCCAGAGGCCCATACAGGTATGTCATGTGGTGTCTGCAATGATCAGTAATCACGTGCACATCTCTACTAGGAGCAGGGAACACATCAACCTTCAAGGTGCTCCCTCAGCTGTTGATAATGTGATCTTAATTGGCATGGACCAAATGCCAAGACTTAAATTTTGATTGCAATCATGCACTGTGTATTAATGATTCATGAAATACCATTTCTTCATACCTTCTCGGCATATCGATTAGAACATCTGAATTTAGCGTGCGGTAGTGTCGCGTGCTTAATGCTGCCGCTACTTCTCGTTGCTCTCTATACGATGAGGAAAAAGCAACACGGTCCCATTCCCACCACACGTGCCAATGTGGAGCTGCACCAAGATGCAGTCACGCCTCAGCAAGAGTCGTCCTCACAGCTTAGATACAGTGATCAAGAATATGAAGCTGATGACCACTGTCGCTTGAACCAGTGTTTGAAGGTACATGTATGGCCAGTGTTTGAAGGTATGTGTGACCAGGGCAGCAATACTGAGAATTCGTATATCAGTAATTTCATGCACAATTATTGACCAGGGTGTGCACAATGGGTACAAGACATTACATGTACACACAGTCAAGAGTGTAGCTCACTTCTTTCTACATGAGTATGTCTGTCAAGCTGACACATTTCTTAGATGTTCCACTGCACTATATATAATATTATGTATCCTATAGCTGCAAATAGGGGTGTATGGATGGAAGCATTGATTTGGTATGGTTCCCTCCCTAACTCTCAGAACAAGTTATTTTCTCACTCATCTACAATCTGGTTAAATAACTAAAACAGTCACATCAGTCTGCCACTTTGCCTCTGCACCAGTTCCTTCATGGCAAGGTACCATGGACCCATCTGTGTACTGCTCATCAAGTCAGTGAACATATCCAACCCTTCCAATGACCTCATGACACCATACACATCCTGGAGTGAAAAGGGAACACAGGGAAGGAATAAGGGGGCGGGGTGCAGCATAATGTACCCATCATTAGTAATGCCTGCACCATTACAAGATAACAAACTTCAACTAAATTAATTACCAAACCACAAACAATAAACAGTGCATGCAGTGTAGACATCCATACTGGCCCAATCCCTCATCCCATGAGCACCAAGCACAGCACACAAATGATCATCCCATGAGCACCAAGCACAGCATACAAATGATCATCCCATGAGCACCAAGCACAGCATACAAATGATCATCCCATGAGCACCAAGCACAGCATACAAATGATCATCCCATGAGCACCAAGCACAGCATACAAATGATCATCCCATGAGCACCAAGCACAGCACACAAATGATCATCCCATGACCACCAAGCACAGCATACAAATGATCATCCCATGAGCACTAAGCACAGCATACAAATGATCATCCCATGAGCACCAAGCACAGCACACAAATGATCATCCCATGAGCACCAAGCACAGCATACAAATGATCATCCCATGAGCACTAAGCACAGCACACAAATGATCATCCCATGAGCACCAAGCACAGCACACAAATGATCATCCCATGAGCACCAAGCACAGACACAAATGATCATCCCATGAGCACCAAGCACAGCATACAAATGATCATCCCATGACCACCAAGCACAGCACACAAATGATCATCCCATGAGCACCAAGCACAGCACACAAATGATCATCCCATGAGCACCAAGCACAGCATACAAATGATCATCCCATGAGCACCAAGCACAGCATACAAATGACCATCCCATGAGCACCAAGCACAGCATACAAATGATCATCCCATGAGCACCAAGCACAGCATACAAATGATCATCCCATGAGCACCAAGCACAGCATACAAATGATCATCCCATGAGCACCAAGCACAGCATACAATTGATCATCCCATGAGCACCAAGCACAGCATACAAATGATCATCCCATGAGCACCAAGCACAGCACACAAATGATCATCCCATGACCACCAAGCACAGCATACAAATGATCATCCCATGAGCACCAAGCACAGCACACAAATGATCATCCCATGAGCACCAAGCACAGACACACAAATGATCATCCCATGAGCACCAAGCACAGCACACAAATGATCATCCCATGAGCACCAAGCACAGCACACAAATGATCATCCCATGAGCACTAAGCACAGCATACAAATGATCATCACTCATCCCATGAAGCACTCCCTACCAGGTCTGCCAGACAAGGGTTCTCTCCACCCATAAACCTTCCATTGGATGCTACAGCACACGCCCACTGGTGACAACACTGGTAGAGATCCCTTCTCACATCAAAGCTGAGCTGGTACCTGTGTAGAAGGGAAGGTGATGAAGGTGATGGACTCTGTACATCACCCTCTCCAGAACATCACACCAGCCATCTCCCCTAGTCCCTTCTTATGAACCATCGCTACTCAGTGTGCCCTCTCCAGAACATCACACCAGCCATCTCCCCTAGTCCCTTCGTATGAACCATGGCTACTCAGTGTGCCCTCTCCAGAACATCACACCAGCCATCTCCCCTAGTCCCTTCGTATGAACCATGGCTACTCAGTGTGCCCTCTCCAGAACATCCCACCAGCCATCAACCCTAGTCCCTTCGTATGAACCATGGCTACTCTTTCCACATCAAACCATACATGCTCACACCCCACCTCTTCCCCACTCCAATCACATGTCCTCCAACACACAGGCATGCCTACACTCTTCTTCATATGCTTCCACATGAACACACCTCCACACACAAGGCACACACACTTCCAAATTCTTACTTTCTCTTCATATACTTCCCAATGCAGAACATGACCACACCTCCTATATACTTCACGGCTAATCGCTCCAGAGGGTTAAAGGTAGTGACCTCTCTGGTGTAGTCAAAGCATCTGAGGGACTGGTGAAGTGTCCGGAACATGTTAGGTACAACAGCCACCACTAGCTTGCTATCAACCCATTCTCGCCACTCCCTCTCCTCCCTACCAGAAAGAGACACAGAGAACAAGGTAACAGTCAGTATAACCCTATTTGAAAATTCAAACCATCTCTCCTCTTCCAAATATTCTTACTTCATCCACAGACCCTTAGGTTCCTCCCTACACCTCTCCCAGTCCTCCCATAGCCAGCTACTACATCCTCATCCTCTACGCCATCTTAACCCTTTGCTCCTCCACCTTCAACCCTCCCCTCCTCACATCCCTCAAACCCTCTAATCCCACTACTCCTCCCTCACCTCCATCACCCTCTTCCCCATTCTCACCTTCTCCTAACCAGCTGAAGAGCATTGGGTGTTTCGTTGTACATGACAACATACTTGTTGACTCTTTCATTGACACTTGTGCCCTTGCTGTTGGTCACTGCCATTTCAGGGTAGTAGAGGAGGGCATCTCTTATGCTCTTGCCAGTCACCATGCAAGTATGTAGCACACTGACAATTAGGCTAGAGTCATCCATCTTGTGTGCATTGGAGGAAGAAATGGATCACAAACATAGTATGATGTCATTGACTAATTGTGTTGGCATGTTTTGATTAAAATATGGTAAAACAACTTCATTGTAAATAATCAAACCAGACAAACCATAATTGGATAGAATGATTCTAGTACTACCATTAGATTAATTTTGATACTACATGTATAAAAATATACTTGGTATGTAAACATACTGACTATTTGTTTACACTGCTATTTCTTTTTCATTTCATACGAACTGAACTATAATTTGACACCACGATATTTTTCTATTGAACGTGACGTAATCGATTGCCAAAGTTACCTACCTTTTCTCCGTCTACTTCGGCGACAGGGATTTTGCTGCTAGTGAAAGCCATGCGTCTCTTCCAGAGAGGGTTCAGTTCTACCGTTTCGTGTGGAATGCCATAATACTCCACAAATGCCCTGGTCTTGGAACAGTAAGGAGAGAACCGGTACTGATACAGCTTTATGGATTTAAATGGCCGAGGGGGAGTAGCTGCCGAACGCGCTTCTCGAGAAGTCGACGCGCAGTGTGCGTGGTTGAAGTACAGCCACAATCCAGCCGCACTGAAGCCTGACACTGCAGCAACTTTAGTCCATAAGGAATTCCCATAGCTTCGTCGAATGATTCCAGTACAACCGCTGCTTGCAAACCTTATGCGGTGAATAGATGCAGCGATGTTTCGCAGTTGCGATGTAGAGTGAGGTGCTCCAATTAGAGTCATGAGGCATGTGATCTGTGTTGTGTAACCGATCTGCGTTGTGTAACTTAAACCATAGCTTAAACACTGGTAGTCAACACATTCAGGACAAAAATGCGTTGGAAGTGGTTGTTCTTCGGGTTGCTTGCTGCCGGGGTTGGACTTGTTTGGAACAACGAGAAATCGAGGCGAGAGCTTGTCAGTGAATTGAACGGAGCAAGAGTGTTTGTGAACAAAGTGGCCAAGCCGTATGAAGCCTGGCAAATAATTTTCATTTCGGTGGGACTGACGCTTTTGGTGACAAGTTTGTACTCGTTTTTGTTTAGAGAAGACCAGCCGCTTTTCGCGCGCTTCAAAAAATCTGCGTTTGCGATAATAAGGAGCCTACCAATAGTGAAAGGGAAAATAAAGGCTGAGCTGGACAAGGCCAAGCAGTCCCTAGAAAACGACAACTTCGTACACGTTCCAGGCGAGAAGATTTGCCTAGAGCTGCCCGCGAAGGGCCTAACAGCGGAAGAGGTCCTGAAAGAAATATCCGACCTGAATTCTATCGCCACAGTCGAATGGAAGAAAGGGTGGGCCTCTGGTACCGCCTACAACTGCAGTCCAGAGCTTACCGCCCTGAACAAGGAGGTGTACGGTAGGTTTATATGGTCGAACCCGCTGCACGTTCAAATCTTCCCGGATGTCAGGAAGATGGAAGCGGAAGTGGTCCAATGGACGGTCAAGATCTTCAACGGGGGTCCTGACGCGTGCGGGACAATGACGTCAGGCGGCACGGAGAGCATACTGATGGCAATGAGGGCTTACAGGCAGGCTGGGTACGAGAGGGGCATCCGCTACCCGGAGATAGTGTGCGCCGAAACGGCTCACTGCGCTTTCAAAAAGGCAGCTGACTACTTCAAGATGAAACTGACCTCTATCCCAGTCGACCCCCTGAGCAGAAAGGTCAACCTTAGGGCCATGGCCAACGCCATATCATCCAACACTGTGGTCCTCATCGGCTCTGCCCCTCACTTCCCCCACGGGATCGTCGACCCGATCGAGGAGATGGCGGCCATCGGTCGAGCGTGTGGCATTGGCGTTCACGTGGACTGCTGCCTGGGAGGCTTCAT
Source organism: Ephydatia muelleri (assembly GCA_013339895.1). Lineage (NCBI taxonomy): Eukaryota > Metazoa > Porifera > Demospongiae > Spongillida > Spongillidae > Ephydatia > Ephydatia muelleri. The sequence continues at coordinate 991,049 of JABACO010000016.1, read as the reverse complement.
CTTACCTTTCATGGACAAGGCCGGCTACCCTATCCCTCCCTTCGACTTCAGGGTCAGAGGGGTCACCAGCATATCGGCCGATACACACAAGTACGGGTACACCCCAAAGGGTACCTCGGTCGTCATGTACAGCAGCCAGAAGCTGCGTCGCCACCAGTACTTTGTGGAGACCAGCTGGCCGGGTGGAGTGTACGCCACGCCCACGATTGCCGGGAGCAGGCCGGGTGCCCTCATAGCCACCTGCTGGGCCACCATGAGGTTCGTGGGCACGGACGGGTACGTGGACATGGCCAGGAGGATAGTCGGGAGCGCACGAAAGATAAAGGCCGCCTTGAAAGGCATCCCGGGCGTGTTCGTCATGGGAGACCCACAGGCAAGCATCGTCGCATTCGGGTCAAAAGAGTTCGACATCTATCGGCTGTACGCGGCCATGACGGGGAAAGGGTGGCACCTGAGCTCCCTCCAGTACCCTCCCAGCGTCCACATCTGTCTGACCGCCATCCACACCGAGGAGGGCGTGGTCGACCGATTCATCGGGGACATGAAGGAGTGTGCCGGTGTGATCATGAAGACCCCGAAGGCCAAGACCACAGGAATGGCTGCCGTGTACGGCACCTCGCAGAGCATCCCAGATCGCTCCCTGGTTGACGACATCGCTGCTTCGTTCATCGACTTGTGCTACAGGGTGAGACCGCCACCTCCTCCCCCTTCCTCCTCCGAGGACCCTACTAGGAAGTGAAATACGGTCCCTCTGTGTGTACATTTAGATGATTCTATTTTAATGACAATAATATCACGAGTTTTTCAAGTGAGTCACAATGGTGGACCTTTTGATAGTTACACGTCAGCAGACTACAGGGACTGAAGGCCAGCAGAGGGGTGGGTGGGTGGGTGGGGGGGGGAGCGAGGGGTGGGGCAGGTTGCTTGAACCTCTTCAAACATTCGTAGTGCGTATGTTCTGTCCCCAAACAAGGTTTGCCCCATCACTGCCTGGTTGACCAATGATATCCACTGGCATGATGTCATCATGGGAAGATGGCACTGGTTTCAGAACCAGACTGCAGAGGGGGTGGAGGTGGAATCGTGAAGCTTTAAAAAGGAGGAAGAGCAGAGAAAATATTAACCACATACATTAGGTCCGTTGGCTTCAGCTCGAGTTTTTTAGGTGGGTTGACGAGAACAAAAGCTTGCTGGCAGCGACTAACCAGCTGGTCTTGACGCACTGCACAATACGTAACAATAATATGTGTGCCCATTGGTGGAAGGGTCACCTGACCTTCATCATTTAACCCCAAGTTGCCCATCCTGCTGCACAGGAACTGGCTGAGCGTCTCCGGATCATTGTTCACCTCCTTGTTTCTCAGCTCCTTAAGGGTTAAACATGTTCATAAAGCATGGCGACAACTCATAATATTTTATAAACTACACAACGAAAAAGTTTTTCCGAATCAGGACCGTATACAATCCGCAACGAACTGTTTACAGGCTTCTTACAGACATTTTTACACTCCCTGATACACCCCCGAAAGGCGAAAGGTCAGATTTGGTCTGTAGGTTACAATCCGAATCAAACCGTATACGGACCTGACGCAGTCTGTACGTAAACATGTTGTAAAGCCCCTTTATGAATCCTGTTCTAAATGTACGTGCTATGCGAGGGGGGGGCAAAAAACAAAGTGGAAGACACCATCCCCCAACTTTGAAGAGCTCATTGAGAGCATCACAAATATGCTATTATTTTTTGCAGGGGGGTCTAGGAAAAAAAGTTATGAGGTGTCAAAGTTTGGGGGGGGGGGGGGGGGGGTCTATGCCTTAAATGAATTTTTTGAAAAAATTCATTTTTTTTTTTTTGGCAACATAGCGGACAACATCATACAGTTCGTAGTGTCCATAGGTTTTTTATGCGTGCGAAGATATGGTTTAAGTCAACTATGCCCAGTAGCGCGATTCTATATTATTATTTGTACGGAAATTAGCCGGTGAGGGCCACTGAGGGCCAACTGTACTTATCACGTGATTGAGGCTAATTTGCAAAACCACACACTTTCATCATGAATAACTATTTGCGATCGTTGCAACGTACGGCTTCAAATACCGCTGATAGACGAGATCAATCTACGACAGCACCAACAATCCAAGAGTTGTAAAGCGGTTGCTGCTAAGGTAAAAGCTAGCGCTAGTCAGCCAAAAATAACTTCGTTGTTAAGACACGTGTTTGCAAGTCCAGCTGCAAGTGATGCTACAGCAGCTGCTGTGCAACCCGTAACGCCTATTTCGAGTCCGTCTTCCACATCTGCAGAAGAGATTGTGGGTGTGGAAGTGGAAGCAGAAGGTGAGCATGATGCTTGTAAATAGAAGTGAAGAGGAATTCTTGCTTCTGAAGACGGACATGCTAATGGAGCCTCGGATTTCTTTGTTTTGGAGCAAGTTAATGCGAGAGGAATGGGAATAACTACAACTATTTATAAGCGCAATGCGGCAATGTGTAGTATATAGTGTATCTATGCAAGTTTGTGCGCGATTGCATTCTTATTATAAATAGAGGTGCGGTCAATTGTCGATTGCGTAATGATTTTTAAGGGGCGTGGTCTAAAAATGGGCGTGTTCGTAGGCGGAGGGGGGGGGGGGGGTTGACCTGGACCTTGATTTTAAGAATTTTTGGGATGGTGTCTATAACTTTTTTTTTTGCCCCCCCCTCGGTGCTATGCTTATAAAATGTCGTTATACAATTATGAAGTTATATTGGTAAGTTATTAAAATACGAACGTTCCTGCATATCCTGGGCACCGGAAGACCGGCTCACGTGCGGATTCCCTATATATATACAGTCCGTCAAGTGCTGCTGAACAACAGAATAAAAATGCGTCTTTTCAGTGCAGCTGTGTTGCTGGCTGCAGCATGTATTCTTATTCTCGCAGGTGAGGTGGAGAGCGGCGTTAACTGCCTTCGATTGCTTCAAACAGAAATTGTATTCCAACGGGGAAGGGCGACGGAGTACGACTGGTCAACAGAACAACTGCAGCATTGCGGGCCGTAAGTTAAGATTCGAGTGCACCACGCAATGAAACACTTTCGGTTTACAGAAATTGTACGTGCAGAAATGTTGTTAGGAAAGAATGCTACTCGAGTCTCTTTTCTCTGTCGTGTAAGTTAGATACCATTTTATTCTTATCTACTCGGCATGTCGATTACAATTGCTAACGCCTGATTTAGCGTGCGGTGGTGTCGCGTGCTTAATTCTGTCGCTACTTCTCGTTGCTCTCTATACGATGAGGAAAGAGCAACACGGTCCCATTCCCACCACACGTGCCAATGTGGAGCTGCACCAAGATGCAGTCACGCCTCAGCAAGAGTCGTCCTCACAGCTTAGATACAGTGATCAAGAATATGAAGCTGATGACCACTGTCGCTTGAACCAGTGTTTGAAGGTATGGCGTCACAGTGCAGTACTGCGAATTTACGACATATAGGTACACTGAATTATCAACCATCATTTTACAACATTCATGTAGTATACAGCATGACAACATTCATGTATGTACACTAGCAATGGGCTCAAGCCATCAATGATTATATGGAGTGTATGAATATGCATGGTTAGGTCTTGCAACATTTCCTAGGTGTTCCACTGCACTACTGAGCTGATGGAGAATGGGCCCACCACTGTACAGGAGTGTGAGACATGGGTCCAGAGGCCCATACAGGTATGTCATGTGGTGATTGCAATGATCAGTAATCATGTGCACATCTCTACTAGGAGCAGGGAACACATCAACCTTCAAGGTGCTCCCTCAGCTGTTGATAACAATGTGATCTTAATTGCCATGGACCAAATGCCATGACTTAAATTGTGATTGCGATCATGCAATGTGTATCAACAATTCATGTATGCCTCCATCCATCCATACATCCCTATTTTAGGATATTATATATACATGTAGTGCAGTGGAACATCTAAGGAATGTGTCATCTTGACAGACATTACTCATGTAGGAAGGCGTGTGCTACACTCTTGACTGTGTGTACATGTGATGTCTTGTACCAACTGGTACACCCTGGTCAAATTACCGATATATGAATTCTCAGTATGCTGCCCTGGCCACACATACCTTCAAACACTGGCCATACATGTACCTTCAAACACTGGCTGCTTCAAACGGCAATGGTTCCCACCCTAACTCTCAGAAAACATCATCAGGACAAGTTATTTTCTCACTCATCTACAATCTGGTTAAATAACTAACACAGTCACATCAGTCTGCCACTTTGCCTCTGCACCAGTTCCTTCATGGCAAGGTACCATGGACCCATCTGTGTACTGCTCATCAAGTCAGTGAACATATCCAACCCTTCCAATGACCTCATGACACCATACACATCCTGGAGTGAAAAGGGAACACAGGGAAGGAATAAGGGGGCGGGGTGCAGCATAATGTACCTATGATTAATAATGCCTGCACAATTACAAGATATCAATTTAACAAGATTAAACAAACCACAACAGTAGTGTAGTGTATGCAGCAAATACTGTACCAGAGGGCCCATAAATTGCTGAAAATGAATACACTATGTCATGGCTATTCATTATTGGTTGTCTTGTACTAACTGTGGTCAGCATTATTGTTAGCATACCTAATGCCATTCCAGTACAAGGATCTTTCCTTATTTGGGCTGCAGGCTAAATGCCTACTTGTACAAGTGTTTAATCTTGTGTGGTGGAAAAAGACGTGGAAATACTAGGCGCACAGTACATTCCTGGGAGAGATTGCTAGGCCCTGCCTCTTCAGAAGCTACTCCAGAACAATGCTTCACCCACGCCAAGTCTCCACTTTGTAAAAACAGAGACGGATGTTCTGCTATAAGACTTGCTGCAGCAACTCAAAGGTTCAAGTGTATACGGCGCCCATGTTTCTTAAACGGGTCACAACAATACTTGCATACGTCGATCAACATGACTCAAACTCAAAGAAGATTAAGCACGCGTACAAGACCAAATGATGTGCTTTTTATTTTGGAAAAACATTTGCATTGATAGACCCTTCTGCAATCCAAAATATACCAACTGGGAAGAGGCCTCTATATTGCAAAACGTGATTGTAACATGATTAAATCTTAATGTTTGACCCACCCCAAAGATAATATCATATGTCAGTTATACATATAATGACCTTTAATTTGATGCCAAGAGTATCCCTGTCAGGCTAATAAGGAAAAAGATACGAGTGAGCAAAGTTGCAATTTGTATGAAAAAATTAATTGGTGCCTAACTGGTCACTCTCACGTTCAGCAGCATTTGACCTGAAGGTCATAATCTGCTCAACTCAAACTTTTTATTGGGAGCGAGCATGACCTCAGGTTATACTGCTGAGCTGGGAGAGAAGGACAAACACTCCAAAAATGACATTCCCTGTACAGAGAGAGGTTGGGTCTGTGTCCCATTGGTCGTGGAGGTATTTGGTGGTTGGGGAAATGAGGCACAAGAAGCCCTCTCAAGGGTTGCCAAAAAGCTAGCCATCAGAACAAGTCGTTTCTGGCCTGAGGTGTTAGCCTCAATGTACTGCCACCTGGGCATTACACTGATGCACTAGAATGCTAGGGCTTTACTTGGAAGAAGATCCACAAGTGAAGTCGATAATTGTTTAGTGTAGCTCAGTATTTAATGTGTATATCTGAGTAGTTTAAATATCATATATGCTTCATGTATTCTCCTGTACCTATTACATGTACAGTGGTAGGTATTTTGTAAACCATTAAGGTTATCAACTCAATAATTGGTACAAGTCACTTTCATATGAAGACCAACATATGAGAATTTTGATCAAAATCAGAAGACGCAAGTCACAATCCCTGTTCAATTGACTTGGAATGACCCCATTACTCATCCCATGAGCACTAAGCACAGCATACAAATGATCATCCCATGAGCACCAAGCACAGCACACAAATGATCATCCCATTAACACCAAGCACAGCACACAAATGATCATCCCATGAGCACCAAGCACAGCATACAAATGATCATCCCATGAGCACCAAGCACAGCACACAAATGATCATCCCATGACCACCAAGCACAGCACACAAATGATCATCCCATGAGCACCAAGCACAGCATACAAATGATCATCCCATGAGCACCAAGCACAGCACACAAATGATCATCCCATGACCACCAAGCACAGCATACAAATGATCATCCCATGAGCACCAAACACAGCATACAAATGATCATCTCATGAGCACCAAACACAGCACACAACTGATCATCACTCATCCCATGAAGCACTCCCTACCAGGTCTGCCAGACAAGGGTTCTCTCTACCCATAAACCTTACATTGGATGCTACAGCACACGCCCACTGGTGACAACACTGGTAGAGATTCCTTCTCACATCAAAGCTGAGCTGGTGCCTGTGTAGAAGGAAGGCGTGGACCTGTACATCACCATCTGTGCCCTCTCCAGAACATCACACCAGCCATCTCCCCTAGTCCCTTCTTATGAACCGTGGCCCACATCAAACCATACATCTACATGTTCACACTCACCTCTTCCCCACTCCAATCACATGTCCTCCAACACACAGGCATGCCTATACTCTTCTTCATATGCTTCCACATGAACACACCTCCACACACAAGGCACACACACACCTCCACACACACACCTCCACACACCTCCACACACACACCTCCACACACAAGGCACACACACACCTCCACACACAAGGCATACACACACACACACAAGGCACACACATACTTCCAAATTCTTACTTTCTCTTCATATACTTCCCAATACAGAACATGACCACACCTCCTATATACTTCACGGCTAATCGCTCCAGAGGGTTAAAGGTAGTGACCTCTCTGGTGTAGTCAAAGCATCTGAGGGACTGGTGAAGTGTCCGGAACATGTTAGGTACAACAGCCACCACTAGCTTGCTATCAACCCATTCTCGCCACTCCCTCTCCTCCGTACCAGAAAGAGACACAGAGAACAAGGTAACAGTCAGTATAACCCTATTTGAAAATTCAAACCATCTCCCCTCTTCCAAATATTCTTACTTCATCCACAGAGCCTTAGGTTCCCGTCCTACACCTCTCCCAGTCCTCCCATAGCCAGCTACTACATCCTCATCCTCTACACCATCTTAACCTTTGCTCCTCCACCTTCACCCTCCCCTCTTCACATCCCTCAAACCCTCTAATCCCACTTCCTCTCACCTCCATCACTATCTTCCCCATTCTCACCTTCTCCTAACCAGCTGAAGAGCATCGGGTGTTTCGTTGTACATGACAATATACTTGTTGACTCTTTCGTTTACACTTGTGCCCTTGCTGTTGGTCACTGCCATTTCAGGGTAGTAGAGGAGGGCATCTCTTATGCCAGGGTAGTAGAGGAGAGCATCTCTTATGCCAGGGTAGTAGAGGAGAGCATCTCTTATGCCAGGGTAGTAGAGGAGAGCATCTCTTATGCCAGGGTAGTAGAGGAGAGCATCTCTTATGCCAGGGTAGTAGAGGAGAGCATCTCTTATGCCAGGGTAGTAGAGGAGGGCATCTCTTATGCCAGGGTAGTAGAGGAGAGCATCTCTTATGCCAGGGTAGTAGAGGAGGGCATCTCTTATGCCAGGGTAGTAGAGGAGGGCATCTCTTATGCCAGGGTAGTAGAGGAGAGCATCTCTTATGCCAGGGTAGTAGAAGAGAGCATCTCTTATGCCAGGGTAGTAGAGGAGAGCATCTCTTATGCCAGGGTAGTAGAGGAGAGCATCTCTTATGCCAGGGTAGTAGAGGAGAGCATCTCTTATGCCAGGGTAGTAGAGGAGGGCATCTCTTATGCCAGGGTAGTAGAGGAGAGCATCTCTTATGCCAGGGTAGTAGAGGAGGGCATCTCTTATGCCAGGGTAGTAGAGAAGGGCATCTCTTATGCCAGGGTAGTAGAGGAGAGCATCTCTTATGCCAGGGTAGTAGAGAAGGGCATCACTTATGCCAGGGTAGTAGAGGAGGGCATCTCTTATGCTCTTGCCAGTCACCATGCAAGTATGTAGCACACTGACGATTGGTGGAAGAAATGGATTACAAACATAGTATGATGTCATTGACTAATTGTGTTGGTATGTTTTGATTAAAATATGGTAAAACAACTTCATTGTAAATAATCAAACCAGACAAACCATAATTAGATAGAATGATTCTAGTACTACCATTAGATTAATTTTGATACTACATGTATAAAAATATACTTGGTATGTAAACATACTGACTATTTGTTTACACTGCTATTTCTTTTTCATTTCATACGAACTGAACTGTAATTTGACACCAGAAAAAGCGATTTTTCTTGTCTATTGAACGTGACGCAATTGATTGCCAAAGTTACCTACCTTTTCTCCGTCTACTTCGGCGACAGGGATTTTGCTACTAGTGAAAGCCAAGCGTCTCTTCCAGAGAGGGTTCAGTTCTACCGTTTCGTGTGGAATGCCATAATACTCCACAAATGCCCTGGTCTTGGGACAGTAAGGAGAGAACCGGTACTGATACAGCTTTATGGATTTAAATGGCCGAGGAGGAATAGGTGCCGAACGCGTTTCTCGAGAAGTCGACGCGCAGTGTGCGTGGTTGAAGTACAGCCACAATCCAGCCGCACTGAAGCCTGACACTGCAGCAACTTTAGTCCATAAGGAATTCCCATAGCTTCGTCGAATGATTCCAGTACAACCGCTGCTTGCAAACCTTATGCGGTGAATAGATGCAGCGAGGTTTCGCAGTTGCGATGTACAGTGAGGTGCTCCAATTAGAGTCACGAGGCATGTGATCTGTGTTCTGTAACCGATCTGCGCTGTGTAACATAAACACTGGTAGTCAACACATTCAAATGCGTTGGATGTGGTTGTTCTTCGCCTCGGGTTGCTTGCTGCCGGGGTTGGACTTGTTTGGAACAACGAGAAATCGAGGCGAGAGCTTGTCAGTGAATTGGGCGCCATGAATTGAACGGAGCAAGAGTATTTGTGAACAAAGTGGCCAAGCCGTATGAAGCCTGGCAAATAATTTCATTTCGGTGGGACTGACGCTTTTGGTGACAAGTTTGTACTTGTTTTTGTTTAGAGAAGACCAGCCGCTTTTCGCGCGCTTCAAAAAAATCTGCGTTTGTGATAATAAGGAGCCTACCAATAGTGAAAGGGAAAATAAAGGCTGAGCTGGACAAGGCCAAGCAGTCCCTAGAAAACGACAACTTCGTACACGTTCCAGGCGAGAAGATTTGCCTAGAGCTGCCCGCGAAGGGCCTAACAGCGGAAGAGGTCCTGAAAGAAATATCCGACCTGAATTCTATCGCCACAGTCGAATGAAAGAAAGGGTGGGCCTCTGGTACCGCCTACAACTGCAGTCCAGAGCTTACCGCCCTGAACAAGGAGGTGTACGGTAGGTTTATATGGTCCAACCGTTACCCGCTGCACGTTCAAATCTTCCCGGATGTCAGGAAGATGGAAGCGGAAGTGGTCCAATGGACGGTCAAGATCTTCAACGGGGGTCCTGACGCGTGCGGGACAATGACGTCAGGCGGCACGGAGAGCATACTGATGGCAATGAGGGCTTACAGGCAGGCTGGGTACGAGAGGGGCATCCGCTACCCGGAGATAGTGTGCGCCGAAACGGCACACTGCGCTTTCAAAAAGGCAGCTGAATACTTCAAGATGAAACTTACCTCTATCCCAGTCGACCCCCAGAGCAGAAAGGTCAACCTTAGGGCCATGGCCAACGCCATATCATCCAACACCGTGGTCCTCATCGGCTCTGCCCCTCACTTCCCCCACGGGATCGTCGACCCGATCGAGGAGATGGCGGCCATCGGTCGAGCGTGCGGCGTTGGCGTCCACGTGGACTGCTGCCTGGGAGGCTTCATCTTACCTTTCATGGACAAGGCCGGCTACCCTATCCCTCCCTTCGACTTCAGGGTCAAAGGGGTCACCAGCATATCGGCCGACACACACAAGTACGGGTACACCCCAAAGGGTACCTCGGTCGTCATGTACAGCAGCCAGAAGCTGCGTCGCCACCAGTACTTTGTGGAGACCAGCTGGCCGGGTGGAGTGTACGCCACGCCCACGATTGCCGGGAGCAGGCCGGGTGCCCTCATAGCCACCTGCTGGGCCACCATGAGGTTCGTGGGCGCGGACGGGTACGTGGACATGGCCAGGAGGATAGTCGGGAGCGCACGGAAGATAAAGGCCGCCTTGAAAGGCATCCCGGGCGTGTTCATCATGGGAGACCCACAGGCAAGCATCGTCGCGTTCGGGTCAAAAGAGTTCGACATCTATCGGCTGTACGCGGCCATGACGGGGAAAGGGTGGCACCTGAGCTCCCTCCCAGCGTCCACATCTGTCTGACCGCCATCCATACCGAGGAGGGCGTGGTCGACCGATTCATCGGGGACATGAAGGAGTGCGCCGGCGTGATCATGAAGACCCCGAAGGCCAAGACCACAGGAATGGCTGCCGTGTACGGCACCTCGCAGAGCATTCCAGATCGCTCCCTGGTTGATGACATCGCTGCCTCGTTCATCGACTTGTGCTACAGGGTGAGACCGCCACCTCCTCCCCCTTCCTCCTCCGAGGACCCTACTAGGAAGTGAAATACGGTCCCACTGTGTGTACATTTAGATGATTCTATTTTAATGACAATAATATCACGAGTTTTTCAAGTGAGTCACAATGGTGGACCTTTTGATAGTTACACGTCAGCAGACTACAGAGACTGAAGGCCAGCAGAGGGGTGGGTGGGTGGGTGGGGGGGGGGAGCGAGGGGTGGGGCAGGTTGCTTGAACCTCTTCAAACATTCGTAGTGCGTATGTTCTGTCCCCAAACAAGGTTTGCCCCATTGCTGCCTGGTTGACCAATGATATCCACTGGCATGATGTCATCATGGGAAGATGGCAATGGTTTCAGAACCAGACTGCAGAGGGGGTGGAGGTGGAATTGGGAAGCTTTAAAACGGAGGAAGAGCAGAGAAAATAGGTTTAATTTAACAACATACATTAGATCCGTTGGCTTCAGCTCGAGTTTTTTAGGTGGGTTGACAAGAACAAAAGCTTGCTGGCAGCGACTAACCAGCTGGTCTTGACACACTGCACAATACGTAACAATAATATGTGTGCCCATTGGTGGAAGGGTCACCTGACCTTCATCATTTAACCCCAAGTTGCCCATCCTGCTGCACAGGAACTGGCTGAGCGTCTCCGGATCATTGTTCACCTCCTTGTTTCTCAGCTCCTTAAGGGTTAATCATGTTCATAGCATGGCGCAACAATGACAACTCACCTCTTCGTCCTCACAGCTGGTGGTCTCTGAAGTCCTGTATATGCCCAGTGGCACCATCCCATGAAGGTAGGCCAGAGTGAGGAACAGCTGCCCGTAAGTATGCACAAGGGACAGCTGTCCCGTGAGAGGAATGCTCTCCAGGTACCCAGACCCTTCAACCTGCTTACAGCCAAGCAGCTGCCTTATAAGTTCAATCATGTATGGTTTTACGTGAACCTACACACCACAATAACAGAAATACTTAAAGCAAAAAATAATTAATTAATTACTAACAGTTAAGTAGTGACCGAAACATTAGTGAAAAATAACTGTTCAACCCAGCCCTCTGGTCCTTTACTGGCTGTAGCCATAATGCAATAAGCAAGTGTCGCTAACATGACAACGCATACCGGTACAGACATAGATATGTTGCTAATATCATAATATGAAATGTTTGATGACGCTAAATTGAAATCTGCTGACTCCACACACTTTTCTCATCAGATCCTCCCACTGTAAAAGCTATCCTCTTGTGCTGTTCTTTCTCTAGGCCTTGGTTATATGTTTCATGTCTAGCATGACGGGATGTAGTGTCTACAACCAATGAGGTTTTAAAAACTGCGTGAAGCTAGTGGCTTTCATATGATTTGGTTGGTTGCCTTGGCAGCCGCCAGGCCTGCTAATCTGCCTCGTCACACTCCCATTCCCCCACCCAACCTCCCCATCCCTCCAACCTCCCCATCCCTCCAACCTCCCCATCCCTCCAACCTCCCCATCCCTCCAACCTCCCCATCCCTCCACCTCCCCATCCCTCCAACCTCCCCATCCCTCCAACCTCCCCATCCCTCCAACCTCCCCATCCCTCCAACCTCCCTCCCCATCCCCCCTCCCCTCCCCACCTCCCTCCCTCCCTCCCATCCCTCCAACCTCCCCATCCCTCCAACCTCCCCATCCCTCCACCTCCCCATCCCTCCACCTCCCCATCCCTCACCTCCCCATCCCTCCAACCTCCCCAACCTCCCCATCCTCCAACCCCTCCACATCCCCAACCTCCCATCCCCAACCTCCCCATCCCTCCAACCTCCCCATCCCCCAACCTCCCCATCCCTCCAACCTCCCCATCCCTCCAACCTCCCCATCCCTCCAACCTCCCCCATCCCCCAACCTCCCCATCCCTCCAACCTCCCCATCCCTCCAACCACCCCATCCCCCAACCTCCCCATCCCTCCAACCTCCCCATCCCCCAACCTCCCCATCCCTCCAACCTCCCCATCCCCCAACCTCCCCATCCCTCCAACCTCCCCATCCTCCAACCTCCCCATCCCAACCTCCCCATCCCCCAACCTCCCCCATCCCTCCAACCTCCCCATCCCCCAACCTCCCCATCCCCTAACCTCCCCCATCCTCCACCCCCACTGTCATGGCAGCCAACGACAACTAGGCAACAACCAACCTGATAAAGCAATCCATCCATCATCCGGGTACAGAACACCCTAGCTGACACAAACTGTGGGGCCAGTATGTAGGAGAGGTGGTCACCTTTCTTGAGCTGTGCACGCATAGATGTGCAAGGGTGTGGGGTGTGTGTGTATGTGTGTGTGTGTATGTGTGTGTATGAGTATGTGTGTGTGTGTGTGTGTGTGTGTGTGTGTGTGTGTGTGTGTGTGTGCACACAAGAGAGATACGCACATGTCAAACCAGTTGTGTCGTCATCATAGTAGTTACAGCGCTGCACTTACCAGCTGCATGAAGTGCCTGACGATGCTATGGTTACAGGATGACAACAACATGAACCTTGTATTGAGTGCGTATACTATTTCCGTAGTAACCCTCAGACTGGGGAACAACCTGCGATAACACACCAACAGAACACACTTAATAAACACACATACACACATACACACTACACATGCACACATACACACACACACACACACCACATTACACACATACAACACACACATACACACACACCACACTACACATGCACACACACACATACAACACACACACAACACACACATACAACACATACAACACACACACAACACACACAACACACACACAACACACACACACACACACACACACAATCTATAGACCTCACTTGACAATGTGAAGTACAGCCATCATCCTCTCTGCATCAATCATGTACTCCTTGTCTTTGTCACTGGAGTGGCCCACCTGTTCCTTGCCGTGACCCAGTGTTGCCAAGACAACAACGTTGTCAGCCTTCAAGATGCCAGCCTTCAACCAGTCATCCACACTGGAGTATGGCAATCTGATGAGCCCCCCTACTGATCCTCCCCTCACTGCCCCCATCCTCCCTCACACCTCCCCCCTCCATCCCCTCCTCCTCCCCTTCCTGCTTGTCATACCTAGACAGCTCTCCAACTTGATAGAAGACCATTGGAATGAAAGCTACTGCACTTAAGAAGCTCTCTGGTGGTCTGGAGAGATAGTAATTTGACGCTAACCAAGCTGTATGTGTACACATATATATTCACGTCACACACAACACAAGCATACACACATACATACACACATCACACACACATACACACACACACACACACACACACACACACATTGCGCACATTACACAATCCCAGTATCACATACTCATTTTTCAATAATAGCACAATGGGCTTCAGTTCCTGTACGGCCAGATAGTGGGCTCTTAATGGAAGTATGAAGTGATAAAGTTCCACATCAGCCACATCAGAGTAGATGATGATGGCTCCCTCCTGCCAGTGCTGGGGCGACGCCCCTCCAGCTGTCCTCTTGTCTCCCTTGTAAGGATGGGGAGGAGGGACAGATTAAGGGGAATGGGGAGGAGTGGGAAAATGGAATGGGGCGAAGTGGAAAATGGAATGGGGAGGAGGAGTGGAAAATGGAATGGGGAGGAGGAGTGGAAAATGGAATGGGGAGGAGGAGTGGAAAATGGAATGGGGAGGAGTGGAAAATGGAATGGGGAGGAGGAGTGGAAAATGGAGTGAGTGGGGAGGAGGAGTGGAAAATAAAATGGGGAGGAGTGGAAAATGGAATGGGGAGGAGTGAAAATGGGAAGGAGGAGGAGTGTTGGAGGTGTGGGAACATGGGTCACCTTCCCTACCTGGTCCAGTCTAATCAGAGCACTGCTACGTTTCTCTCTCAGGAGGTGGCAAACCAGAGGTTCAAACCCACAATATGGGATGACAGGAAGGGTGGCCTTCACACACTGCTCCATGGCAACTGGTGTGCTCCTAAATGGAATAGGTCCATCAACCTCATCCAGTCCAACTGATCTTGTTTCTTCTTCAACGTTTCCGACCCTTCCCACAGCTAGTTCCTCTAGTCTGGCCTCCTCCTCTGAATTATCCACCTCCACCACCATCTGCGGGAGGGGGAGGAGGTTGCAGGAAGGGGGAGGAGGTTGCAGGAAGGGGGAGGAAGTTGCAGGAAGGGGGAGGAGGTTGCAGGAAGGAGGAGGAGGTTGCAGGAAGGAGGAGGAGGTTGCAGGAAGGGGAAGGAGGTTGCAGGAAGGGGAAGGAGGTTGCAGGAAGGGGGAGGAGGTTGCAGGAAGGGGGAGGAGGTTGCAGGAAGCGGGAAGAGGTTGCAGGAAGGGGGAGGAGGTTGCAGGAAGGGGGAGGAGGTTGCAGGAAGGGGGAAGAGGTTGCAGGAAGGGGGAGGAGGTTGCAGGAAGGAGGAGGAGGTTGCAGGAAGGGGAGGAGGTTGCAGGAAGGGGGAGGAGGTTGCAGGAAGGGGGAGGAGGTTGCAGGAAGGGGGAGGAGGTTGCAGGAAGGGGGAGGAAGTTGCAGGAAGGGGGAGGAGGTTGCAGGAAGGGGGAGGAGGTTGCAGGAAGGGGGAGGAGGGTTGCAGGAAGGGGGAGGAGGTTGCAGGAAGGGGAGGAGGTTGCAGGAAGGGGAGGAGGTTGCAGGAAGGGGAGAGGTTGCAGGAAGGGGAGGAGGTTGCAGGAAGGGAAGGAGTTGCAGGAAGGGGGAGGAGGTTGCAGGAAGGGGGAGGAGGTTGCAGGAAGGGGAGGAGGTTGCAGGAAGGGGGAGGAGGTTGCAGGAAGGGGGAGGAGGTTGCAGGAAGGGGAAGGAGGTTGCAGGAAGGGGGAGGAGGTTGCAGGAAGGGGGAGGAGGTTGCAGGAAGGGGGAGGAGGTTGCAGGAAGGGGGAGGAGGTTGCAGGAAGGGGGAGGAGGTTGCAGGAAGGGGGAGGAGGTTGCAGGAAGGGGGAGGAGGTTGCAGGAAGGGGGAGGAGGTTGCAGGAAGGGGGAGGAGGTTGCAGGAAGGGGGAGGTGCAGGAAGGGGGAGGAGGTTGCAGGAAGGGGGAGGAGGTTGCAGGAAGGGGGAGGAGGTTGCAGGAAGGGGGAGGAGGTTGCAGGAAGGGGGAGGAGGTTGCAGGAAGGGGGAGGAGGTTGCAGGAAGGGGGAGGAGGTTGCAGGAAGGGGGAGGAGGTTGCAGGAAGGGGGAGGAGGTTGCAGGAAGGGGGAGGAGGGTGCAGGAAGGGGGAGGAGGGTGCAGGAAGGGGGAGGAGGGTGCAGGAAGGGGGAGGAGGGTGCAGGAAGGGGGGGAGGAGGTGCAGGGAGGAGGAGGAGGAGTGGGGAAGCGAAAGAGGAGGGAGTGTAAAAGAGGAAAGAAGTTAGCTTTCTTCCAACACTTACTTCCCCAATGCTATGATCCCCATAAGTGGCTGCACTCCCAGAGAGACTGTTGGCACTTCCGGTCACTAGAAACAAGAAGACAATGCCCTTATAAGGAAATCCTCACAAGCATATAAAGCCACATGTTTGCCATCACCTGTGACTGAGTGGGGATGGTTGCTACGGGGTGCAGGGCTGTGCAAGAAGTAGGCTGGTCCCGGTTCCACGTCCACCCACACATACTCGTCTGAACCTTCACGTCCCGTTCCATCCACCTCGTCCGCCTCTACGGACTGAGGCCTGGGGACCGGGTGCTCACCCTCCACAGCAGACAAGTCGTCACCATTCTCGGTCTTGACACAAACCTTTACAACTGGGTTAGCCGACCGGTCGATGTTGGAGTGAAATCGAAACAGCTGCAGTCCCCTTTGTAACTCAGGATCATGTGACACGCCCCCAGCCTCCCCAGCGCTGGCGGCCATTTCTCCGGACCCGGGGGCCACCCCTCCCCTCCCCCTCAGACCCCCCTCGGAAGACTCCCTCCTCCCCAGCTGCGCAGGGTTCATGCCGGACACGGCAAGCGCCATGGTAGCCATGCGCGCCGAAGTCTGCTTCAAGGCTTGCTTCACATCTTCTGTCGCCATCTTGTCGCTCACGGAGGTGTACTCCTCCCTGGTGTGCCACAAGTAGTAGCAGACGTCCTCCTCCCCCATCTCGTGCCCCACCCCGGGGTTCAGGCGGATGTGCTGGTCCCCGCTCCGCTTCACGCCCAACAGGGTCACGCCGTACAGTCTGAATGCCACCACGGCAGTGTAGAGGAAGTTCTTGCCCACAAAACGACGGAAGTGCCTGCTCTCGCAGAGCTTGATGTCGTATATGCCATAGACCGTGCACTGCTTGTAGGTCTCGTAGTCCTCCAGGCTGCTCCTCCTGACCTTGCTGACAGAGCTATTAAGGGGTTAAGTGTGCGATAGGATGAGCTAAGAGCGAACGTTATGGTATTATTGGGAGTTTAAAGGGTTAAATGGCATGCCAAGTCCCTCAGGAAATATATAGCAGTGGTGTTCTCCCTCCCCCACCTCCCCAGGCCTAACCTAACCTGGGTCTGACGGTGTGTAGCAGCAGGGTGGCCAGTGTGCCAGCTCCTGGACACCTGCTGTTGTTGGCCAGCAATGCGGCTGTGAGTTCCCTCTCACACAGAACACTGTCTGAAAAACATTTACGTTCAAAGATTGAGATTGCATAAGATTGCATAAGGTGCTAAGCTTGCTTTAATGGACACACAGACAAGATGGATGCAGCCATAGTAGACACCTAGTACCATGCTAGCTGCACACACACACACACACACACACACACACACACACACACACACACACACACACACACACACACACACACACACACACACACACACACACACAGGCACTACTCACCTGCCATTCCAAGGAAGCACTTGCTCTCAAGCTTGAGAACCTGCACATGCAGCCTGCAACGGGGGGCATAGCCCCTGATGGACCAGGCACTCATCACTGTGTACCTGTCCTGTGGGGGGAGAAGGGAGGAGGAGGGGGGAGGGAATATGAGGGGAGAGAAGAGGGAGGAGGGATATAAGGGAGGGGATGGAGGAGGGGAGAGGAGGGGATGGAGGATAGGAGGAGAGGGAATGGAGGAGAGGGAATGGAGGAGGGGAGGGGAGTGAGGAAGGGAAGGGAGAAGAGAGGGATATGAAGGGAGGGGAGGAGAGAGGAGGAGGATATAGACAGACACACATAGGACCAGAGTACTAACAGCTGCATCTGGATCAGCTTCACTTCGCACTGAGCGCAGGAAACATGCCTCAGCACTGTCTAATCTAGAAAGAGAGCAGTTTGAAGCATGCATCATTACGACTTCTTGCCTACTCACTCACACAATACTTTTAAATATTTTTTACCTCAAGATAAATATTACTATGCACATGGAAGCTTCTCTATTCGACATGTGACTTCACAATAAAACATTTTTGCATAATACTATATCCAAAAATAAACTTATCATAACAAGATTTCCCATTACATCATTACAGCAGACCTCCCATTACAGCACACATCCATTACAGCACACATCCATTACAGCAGGCCTCCCATTACAGCAGACCTCCCATTATAGCAGGCCTCCCATTACAGCAGACATCCATTACAGCAGGCCTCCCATTACAGCAGACATCCATTACAGCAGACATTCATTACAGCAGACATCCATTACAGCACACACTCCATTACAGCAGGCCTCCCATTACAGCAGGACCTCCCATTACAGCAGACATCCTACAGCAGACCTCCCATTACAGCAGACATCCATTACAGCCACACTCCATTACAGCAGACATCCATTACAGCAGACATTCATACAGCAGACATCCATTACAGCAGACCTCCCATTACAGCACACATTCCAGGCACTCTACCTTGCCCTCGCCAGGTCAGACATACTGAGGGGGGAACCCCTGATGATTGATATTCTTTTGCTCCATACTGGATGATAAAGGTAGCTCTGGACTAGAGGCAGTGGTTCGTTCTCCCACCAAGAGAACACACTTTGTGTACTTCAGAGAGAAAGGCAGAGAAATAATGAACGGAGGAGGTGGGCACGAAGGAAGGGGAGAGGAGGTGGGCATGAAGGAAGGGGAGGGGTGGGGCATGAAGGAAGGGGAGGGAGGAGATGGACATGAAGGGGAGGAGGTGAGCACGAAGGAAGGGGAGGAGGTGGACATGGGACATAAAGGGAGAGAGATGGGCATGAAGGGAGGTGGGGAGGTGGGCATGAAGAGGGGTGGGCATGAAGGGGGTGGGGAGGAGGTGGTCATGAAGGGGATGGGGAGGAGGTGGGCATGAGGGAGGGGAGGAGGCGGACATGAAGGAAGGGGGGGGCAGGTGGGCATGAAAGGAATGCGCAAAGGGTTGTGGACATGAGACACAATGTGACGAACACCAGAGACAACAGTAACTCTGCCATCATACAGCCGGTCAGTATTACTCACGTGATTTTTGGGATCATTATAAAACTCTGCGAGGAAGTTTCTCAGGACTAAAATATTGATGTCTCTGAAACACAGGACAATGTGTGCAGATGAGTCAGCCTTGCTGAAGGAGTCGTACAGCATCTTGTGGACCCTGAAGGCCTCATAGAGGCCTTGCAGTTGTGAGGGCAGGAACAGGATGATCCCGATGATGAAGGCGATCACCAGCAGCTTCCCAGTCCAGTGTGTGGGACTTATGTCTCCATAGCCAACGGTCGCCGTGGTAACCACGATAAACCACAGTGAGTTGAAGAGGTCAATGTGTTTACCAATTCGGTCAAAGTGGTGATACAAGCACATGCTGGCGGGCAAGAGTCACATGACCACATCATATGACCATGTCACATGATATATTTTTTCTAGTTACCATGTAAATAGGAAGTTCATACAAATGATTAGTAGGTTGACGGCTTTGATTCTGAACACAGAGTTGGACTGCCTGATTGTGGTCCTCTGTGCCAGCTGCACCAGGGCTCCCCTCAGCACATACCCCGCTGGCCAGCAGAGGAGGAAGGAGGGGACAAAGAGGTGACGAAGGATCGGGGGATAGAAGAGCTGGCAGAGTGAGAGAGACAGGATTGGTCATCAGTGACTGATTTACAAAGTAAAACAGGTACGTATTTCGGGGAAGGGGCATGGGAGGGAGATGGTGGGGGGGGGGGAGAAGGTTTGACTCACAGTGGCAAGGAAGGCACCACTGACAGAGAATGAAATGACGAGACGGAAGTCCAACACTCTCCAGCACGAGACACAGTTAGTGCCCTGTGAAGCACGTGTTAAATAAAACAGAGTACACAAAAGTAAAAGTGAAAGTAAATATAATTAAAGTGTAATAATTCAGTTTGCAGACATGAGCAAGAAGAGTGATCAGATATTGTTACAAGAAACAATGGCACTGACACATGTGCACACACATGCATACACACATGCACACACACACATACACATACACACACACACACATACACATACACACACACACACACACACACACACACACACAGTTGTCCAAATGCTAGCCATTGTGATTAGTAAACATCCCATTGAACTATGTTTGTTGCCCAACCAATTAATTAGGACACCAATTAATTAACTAATTAGAGTAGTTGATTAGGACACCCTATTAATGAATTAATATCTTTCGGTTCGTACCTGGGTTAACCCCCAAAATTAGGGTTTAACCCCGTACATTTTTGATGTCGAAATTCATGGTTCATTTTCACAATATGGATTTAAAAATTCTACCAATTATAAGAGCAAACAGACAACCTATTTTGCACGTATCATTTGAGGATACGCAACTTTATGAATGGTTAAATCAAATTTTTGCACTAACCAGAGTTAATACATGCACGCACGGTATTTCCCAAAATATTGAGATACATTATCGCTAAGGTATTTGTGTTATGAAATGCAGTACATCTCTTAGGCAAAGGTAGATAAACAAACATGGTAATTGGTAATCTTCCACTGATAGTTTATTTGCTAGTAATTCAAGCTTTTACTATTTGAGGTTAACACTTAATTGTAGTGATAAACCCCCCTCCCCCCCCAACCTCAAGACATTAAGGCACCCAAACACAAAAGAGCAACTCACACTGACAACCAACTTGGTGTAGAGGATGAGTAAGCTGTCAAACAGGACAACGACAGCCATTACTATCTTTGGAAAGAGAGCTGAAGCTATCATTGCATAAAAGGGGAGGGGCAGTCTTACCTGGGCCACCCACAGCCCCAGTGGCCTGCAGGACGGGATGATGAGGACCAGGACGTCGTACCGCTCAAACTCATCGCAGCTTGGCATGGTTGAGTTGGAGCACTCCCTCCTCCCATCTCCAAGGTAAAAATCACACAACCCTGCCTCCACGATGTAGAGAAGGCAGCCAGAGAGGTAGAGCAGAAATCTCAGAAAGCGAATCCTCATTCCTGGGTGGCAGAAAATGAGGTACCACTACTGAATGCCACACCTGGATAACCAAGCTGGAGCAATACAAGGGTGGGCGGAAGGCCCTTAGGGTTTTTGGGTGGCGCTGAAGGCACACTAATGAAGCCAACTTTTACCCCTAATCCAATTTTTTGTTGTCAAATTACACCGACACCATGACGGGGTGCCGTATTAAAACACCCTATGCATGCAGCTAGCAGTGGAGGGTGCCAGTGTCTCGTTGATGAGAGCTACTGACTGTACCCCTAAAGCATGGCCAACAAGAATGAGGGAGGAGGTGGGGTGGGTATTTTGGTGATCCATAGATCAATATGGCTAACAGAACTATGTACAGATGTAAATACTAGTAAATACAATTATTTTTGTATTATATCTCAAAATATTAGATCAATGAATCTAACAACAGCCATGGATGTCTTCCGAAACAAAATTCAGTGTTAGGATTCCGCCCCTTTACTATAGTAGTAGTAGTGAGATGACTTGTATTCCCGAGCAGCGGTACCGTCAAAGATGGCTATGGTGGGTATTTCTGCCTATTACAGGCGCAGCACTTTTTCTGTTTTATATCAAACTTTGCAGCGAACTACCGCTTAGGAGCAACATACAACCGAATGATCACGATACGAAAGTGCTTGAGGAGAAACGCGCGCATACCGGCGGAGTAAAGAACGATTCTACAGCCTCGCTGAACCATGGGAGTGACGATACGGCTCACCAATCGATAAATGAGGAATTGCATAAAAACAGTAACGCGGCGCCCGTGTGTGATGTGAAAGAACCAGCTGTCCCAGAGGAGAATGGTGGAGTGAAAGAAGAAAGTGAAAAACTATCGCAAAATGATGAAAGAAAGAAAGAAGAGCAAATTTATGCTGAACGTCAGATGAAAATAGAAAACTACTTCTCCGTGCATACCGCCGCCGGTTCGGTTCAGTTCATGCTTGCAGTTGTGTGCCTTGTGATAAGTTATGTCGTTTTGTTATGCGTTGAAAAACTGTGCCTTTCCTGCCGCAAATATGGTTTGGCCACAGTAGCCATCGTACTTGCAATGTCAGCTTTTTCCCAATTTTTCATGGCCAACAAAAATTTTAACGAGCAGGGAGCGACAGCAAAAGAATTAAGAGAGGAAATCAAACACATGAATTGGGAAATAGGTAATGCCATCACATCGCTGGGTGAGAAAGATCGATTAATTGAAAACATGTCCAAAGAAATACAAACGCTCAACATCTCGCTGAACGAACGGATATTGGATAATATTAAAAGACGAGAACACGACGAAATGCATAAAAACCACACAAAAATGTTAGAAGAAAGATGTACTGAAAGGATAAAAAACGAAACAAGACGCAAATCGAGTATAATGAAACAATATATCTCCCGGAGTGTGGAGACGAAGAACACTTCTGTACAGCGGATTAATGAACTGAAGATGAAAGACGAGACACAGCAAAATGAGATTGCAAACCTGACTAAACGTGTTAAGGAACACCAACAGATGATGGAAAGCCAGCAGGAGACAATTGAGTCAAAGGACAACCAAATTTCAGGCTTGAACAACCAAATTTCAGGCTTGAACAACCAAATTTCAAGCTTGAAAAACCAAATTTCAGGTTTGAACAACCAAATTTCAGGCTTGAACAACCAAATTTCAGGCTTGAACAACCAAATTTCAGGCTTGAAAAACCAAATCTACTCTAACGGACAGCAGTACTCTAACAGACAGCAGGTAGAGGAATGTAATAGAGAACGAAATAGGCTTGAAGCACATTGTACAATTTGGCAACTAACTATGTACTACATGCCAAATACCAATATCCTAGTTGTATTAGCAGTAATCTTGTGTTGCATTTGTTGTGGGTGTTGTGCAAACACCAGGTCCAATAGCTGATACACTGGTACACTACCTGGATCCATGGGTCAGCTGTTACATCAAATGCCAGAATGAATGTTAACAAGTTTTGGAGATTATTTCTCTCGCAAGCCAGCATGTTGGTCTGTGTTGTATCTATTGAAACTGAAAGAGCTATAAGCAAACAACACTGTTTTAGCTCTGGTTAGTAGAGGTTATGAGACTAGAAAGGTTTAAAAGGTGTTAATACCTTGACTTGCAATGATTTCTATTAGTTATCAGTTATACATTAAAGTCAGCTAAGTAGAGGTGCCTACATGTATATTGTTTGCCATGGTCTTACATGCGACACAACTTGTGTACCACTAAGTGAGTATTGCCTCCAGTGGGTGCAACAAATGATAAACCACTCTGCTTCCAGCAGATTTTTAATCCCTCCTCGATCAGCTTCTATGAGTACAATGGACAACTAATTAACCCCTCAGGCTCCACTAGGACAATTAGTCGCAGATGATTAACCCTTATTAACTCCCATTGTACAGGCAGCCTATCTGACGCAGGAATGAGAACTGTAGTCATGCAGGGGTAGTGGAGGAGGTATGAGGTCTGGGGACGAGACTAAGTCGAGGAAGTGTGGGGAAACTCACCGACTCGGCTGTTAGACAAGCTCAAAAACAGTACCCGCTCGCGTAATTTTTTCTCGCCCCTGACTGGATGGTCAACATCTTCGTGGGAGCTATAGCAACGGAAGGTATATATCACTCTCACATCCACTGGCTTGATTACCAATGAAACTCACCGGTCGACGTAAAATAACTCCTCCAAAACCTTGCCAATACCAAGGCTACGGCCTTCGGCATCCCGCTCACTGGGAAACGGAAAGTCGTACCCGTTCACGTCCGGTTCCTCCTCTCGCTCCTCTTCCGCCTTCCTTCGAGTATGTACGTGTGATGCGCTAGACGACCCATGTTCACTCGCGCTCATCGCTCGAAGAAGTGAACGACATGCCGAGTATTAATAATTGACAATAACCCCATCCAGTCCACGCCTCCAAAAGAGCTGTTGCAATCATTGTTGTTCACATGCTAAAGTACATGGTCAGAACAATATGGAGGTATAAAGACATGCCAGTGGTAGCTATGTCAGTAAGCCTCTTTGTCTTTGACCGACCCTCAAAAGACAGAAGGTCCACACAATACGTACCATGGTAGCATTTTATATTCCAAACTCTGGTGATTGTGGCGGTAAGTATGTATTCAAGTCACTGCTGTAATATATATTGTATGTCACCAATGAAGAAAATCCTTCTTAATTTAACAATTGGCAGACTATCCCTTAGTTTACTAAACCAACTGATATATAGTTCCATAGCTTTGGAACACAGAGAGGATCACATTGTGTGACTTATTCGCAAATAGTGTATCAGAATGAGCTCATATTGATTTGCAATAACCACAGATCATCAAAGGCACATACATACTACTGTTCACTGCTGTTGCTCAACAAGTTTAAATCCTTCCAAGGCTCTCCGGAGGTTTTCTATCTCAACACTCAGCTGCTCAATCTAAAAATAAAATACAGATGATGCAAGCTAAAACACAAGCTCCCCCCCCCCCCCTCCCAAAAGCCCCACCCATTTCCAACAAGCCCCACCTTTCTCACATGATCCACACCCTCACCTTCTCCTTGTTGGCATCTCTCACTTCTATGGGGACCTTCTCATACTCCACAGCCTTCGTGATGTCCAACAGCTTGCTCTGACCGCCCTGCTTCTCGGCTATCAGCGCGTTGAGCCGCTCGATTTCCTTGTGTGGGTCCACCAATCCCTTGAGCAGCAGGTGGACTTCACAGCTGTGTCCAACGGTTACCATGGTGCACCCAGTGGGGACAGCACCGTCCTCCACACAGTGGACACTGGAGAGACAATGGAGAGGGGAGAGACATGAAGTCCAGAAGCACACTAGAGAGGACACAACTGACCCATTGCACTGTCCAAGAGTCTCGATCACAGCACTGAACTCTTGGAGCGCGCTCAGGGACTCTTTAGTCATACACTTCAAATACACTATTGTAGAGGTTGGCATGAGTAAGGGAGGGTGAGCATTGATTGGAATGGCTGCACCACCCTGGTCCTCCTCCTCGCTCACCTTCAGGTCTTGATTTGGGAGGGAGGTAATCTTGTTTGAGAGCCCTGACGGTCTTCACCACATCTTGCATCAATCTCACTCTGGTGTCCAAATCTTTATCATACAATCCAAGCTAAAAACCAACAAAAGAACACACCACTGTACATAATTGCAGTGCAGAATTTAAGTTGAGTGTTGTACAGGGGTTATGCCCCACAATCAAGGATGCCAATAAAATAAAATAAAATTACAGGCCATAAAATAAGTATGTTTATAATCATTCTGTTTCCCTTTCTGTCAATCCAAAAATCAAGATTTACACAAGATGAAAGCAATTTGTAGTTTATCTTACTATCAATTTAATTATAATAATCATACTGTTCAATGAGGTTTCTAGGAAATTATAATCACTGCTCATGTTTGCTGATTGATTACATAATAATTCAACCCATGCATTAAAAAAAATTTTAGTTACTGATTTCAAAAATACACGTTCTTGTTTGGACGACGTACTGTCCAGGAACATCTTCACCAGTCAACTAACAATGGCCCTTATCAAATCTACACGCACTCCTTCAAGAGTCAATCCATACCATTTCAACCAACATATGGACACCATGTCTTAGACTTAAGTTCTAAACTGTATACTTACTTGTCTTTATATAAGAGGTCATGCACTTAAATATTATTTGTTAACTCTTAATGGTTTACAAGATACTTGGTGTTGAATAATTAATTAGTTTACTGATAATCTGTACTTTGCAGTGTTTTATCTTGATGCCCGCTATGAAAACAGGTGCAAGCATGGCACCAAATCGAAGGGCCTGATAAGCACAATCTTATTGTGTCAAGCATTTTGATGAGAAATGAAAGGGCTAAACTTTGCATTGGTTAGTAAGCTAGAGTCCATAATTACTGTGTGAAGAAGGTTGATAATTGCATAATATTATGTGCCACACGAAGATCAGTACATACTATTTGATTATTGACAACCTCTGAAAACCACAAACTGTTTTGTGCATGGCAGCCATTTTTGTAATGGCTACCTGCAGGTGGGTTACTTAACACTCCAAACCTCAACTATCAAAACTTTGGCCACAGCAGTTTGAATATGTATATTGAACAGTAACAACTATGTGACATAGTCGTACTGTTCAAACTGCTGTGGCCAAAGTTTTGGTATGGTTTGGTTACACTGGGAGGACAGAAGCCAAGTATCTAATCTATATGCCTGCTTGGGGGGAAAAAAAAACAATTGAAGTAGCATTAATAAATTAATCAATTAACCACTCAAACACCCACATCGATGCTGAACATACGTTCTCTGGGTACGGAGTCACACAGATGGAGAGAGGGGCAGAGGGGGACCTCCTAGGGAGCCTCTGGAAGAGCTCCTCGGTGAGGAAGGGCATGAAAGGACTGAGGACCCGAAGGCCCACGTCCAGACTGGTGTACAGGGCAGCCCGAGACACTGCCTTGGCTTCTTCGTTGCTACCTCTCATGACCGGCTTGAGGCATTCCTGAAGTGGAGGGCAGGAGGGAAGATAGGGAAATATACAAATAGTGGACAAGGGAATACAGACAAATGCAAATGGAGGACAAAGGATTACAGACATACGCAAAGTGTGTGATTACAGTCTGATAGACTACTCACAATGTATACGTCACACAGTTCATACAGCCAGAAGTTATGGATGGCAGTAGTGACCAATGGGAAGTCATACTCTGCAAATCCTTTATTGGCATCGTCCACAAGGACAGATAGCCTGCCCAGAATCCACCTGTCCATAGTGGACTCCTTGCCTACGAGCTGGAGGAGGGGAAAACTTATCATTCTTCATACATCCACACACCACACTCTCACAAACCACACCCACACATACACACACCTTCACACACCACACTTACACATACAACATGCCACACCTTCACACACCACACTCACACATACAACATGACACATCCATATCATGACATACCCCTTCTTGTGCAGTGGGTGTGTACCCCTCGAGGAAAGGTTGCGAGAATTTGAATGCATTCCAGATCTTATTGCAGAAGTAACGATAGCCAACCACCCTCTTCACATCCAAGTTGATATCTCGTCCTACAAAGTTGCATGTGTACATGTGTACGTGTGTGTGTACAGACACACCCCCTTACCTTGTGCCGTGTAGGCGCACAATGCAAACCTCATGGCGTCAGCCCCACACTCTGGTATGCCATCTGGGTTATCCGCTTTCTGATGGAGACAACAGAATACTAAGCACACATACAGTACCGTCCGCGAGCAAGTTAAAAAAAAACTCGCGAGGTGTCGGATGGGTACACGCGAGTAGTCGGATGGGTCCTCGCAAAACGCGAGTAGTGTTCTTAGCATGCGCGAATAACACGCGCGGTACTTGATTAGCGCTCGCCAAAATACTGTCAACCACTACATCCTCCAAGCCAAAATACTGTCAGCCATCCGACACCTCGCGAGTTTTTTTAACTTGCCCGCGGACGGTACTGTACCAAGCCCAAATTCAGGCATACTAAAAAATGCATCTCTCCCTTCACTCCTCCTTCCCTCCCTTCACTCCTCCCCCTGCCCTTCACTCCTCCCTCCCCCTCCCCTTCACTCCTCCTCCTCCTCCTCCCCCCCCTTACCTGTCCAGCTTTGGCTATCTCTATCTCCTTGGGGTCAAGGTTTCCTTCTTCCAGTCGCTGATGCATTCCCTGTACAAAAGCCACACCCACGTAGAGCACTCATCCCCAGGCCACAAAGCCATCCTCCCCCTCACCTCTAGGGTAATTCCGTGCAGGACATCGAGAGGGTCTATCACATTGCCTAGCGACTTGCTCATCTTGCGGCCATGAGCATCTCTCACCATGGCATGAAGATATACCTCTGGGAAGGGGAGCTGCCCAAGAAGCTTCTGCCCCATGAAGACCATGCGAGCCACCCAGAAGAACAGAATGTCATGGCCTGTCTCCAGGAGTTGATTTGGGTAGAAGGCCTTTAGATCTGCAGTCTATGGTATGTGTGTGTGTGTGTGTGTGTGTGTGTGTGTGTGTGTGTGTTGTGTGTGTGTTGCGTGCGCACATGTGTGGTGTGTATTGATTTATGTACATTTGTGTATGCATGTGTGCATGTGTTTGTTGTGTGTGTGCATGTGTGTGTGCATGTGTGTGTTGTGTGTGTGCATGTAAGGGTGTATATATGTGAGTGTGACAGGTGCAAATGACAGACTTGTGGACACTTCTATGAGGGCGGGGCAATCATGGCTTGGGAACAGCTGTTACCTGATCTGGCCATCCAAATATGGAGAAGGGAAAGAGTGCCGAGGAAAACCAAGTGTCCAAAACATCCTCATCTGTCAGGGTGAGTGGGCTATCAAATTTGGCTCTTCCTCCCCCCTCACCCCACCCACCTTGTTTCAAAATGATTTTCTCCTTCGGTATGTTGAACTTTTTGGCAGCCAGCTCCAACGCCTCTTCCTCAGACCGTCCACTGCAAACAGCACATTCCAGTAAAATAAAATCCATGAATGAAGGGGAAGGGAGGAGGGGGAAGGGAGAGGAAGGGGAGGAGAGGAGAGGGAGAGGGAGGAGGGAAAGGGAGAGGGAGGAGGGGAAAGGGAGGAGGGAAGGGAGGAGAGGGAGGAGGGGAAGGGAGAGGGAGGAGAGGAAGGGAGAGGGAGGAGGGGAAAGGGAGGGCAGTGGAAGGGAAAGGGAAGAGAGACTTACCTCACCCAGTAGTCTCCATCATCAGGCTGAGGAGATAATGTTACCAGAAGAGAGATGACACACGCACACACACATCCCTTCCTCTTACATTTCCAACAGGTAGGTTTGAGTCAGTGAACGAGACAAAGTACGCAGGGATACGATGACCCCACCACAGCTGTCGTGATATGCACCAATCACGGCAGTTCTCCAACCAAGAGTACCACACACGATCATGGATTGCAGGAACAATGCGAAGCTGGCCGCCACGAACAGCCTGGGGCCAAGGCCAGGGCACATTGAATAACACTGCCCCTCTCACCAAAAAACTCTGCCCATCGTACCTCAACGGCCTTGGAAGCCATTTCGTCACACCTCACATACCACTGGGGCTTAAGGAGAGGCTCAACAATATCCTTAGAACGACTGCAGGAAAATTATTACTGCAATAAAACTCCCTAAACCTTCCTAAAGACCACACCTCCTCACACACATACACTGGCACACATGCACACACACACACATTCAAACACCAACACACTCAATACACACTGCACACATGCAAACACTTCATAAACACACCCACACACACACACACACATGCACACACACATGCACACACACACACACACACGCACACACACACACATACACACATGCACACACACACGCACACACACACGCACACACACACACACACACACACACACACACACACACACGCGCACACACACACACACACACACACACACACACACACACACACACACACACACACACACACACACACACACACACACACCTGCATATAGGCACAACCATTGGGTTCTCCTTCAGGTCACGGAATAGTCCCTTTTCCTTCAAAGCCGCCAAGATGGCCTTCCGAGCTTCAAACCTCGGCATACCCTTATATGGTCATAAAACCACCTCAAGGTTATGTGACACACGCACACACACACACACACACACACACACACACACACACACACACACACACACACACACACACACACACACAGGTTCACCTTAAACTGGGGACAGACATCTGTGATGCAGCCAATATCATCCATCATCTCCACAAAGGGCAACTTGTGTCTCTTCCCAACCTCGTAGTCATTATGGTCGTGTGCAGGGGTCACCTTTACAGCTCCCGTGCCAAAGTTGACGTCCACAAAGTCATCCGCAATTATGGGAAGTTTGCGATCACAGAATGGGTGGAGACAATACTTCCCTACAAGGTGCTGGAAGCCACACCCACATGGTGGGCATTTTGTGGGAGGGGAAAGAGATGGGCAGGAGTGGAGGGGTGAGTGGAAATCAAGGAAACATGCGAGGATAGAGAGAAAGGTTCAAATGAGCACATCACCACCATCACTCTCTACCACATCATCACCACATCACCATCACCCTGGACCACCACATCACCACCATCACCCCGGACCACATCACCACCATCACTCTCTACCACATCATCACCATCACCCTGGACCACCACATCATCACCATCACCCCGGACCACATCACCACCATCACCCCGGACCACATCACCACCATCACCCTGGACCACCACATCATCACCATCACCCTGGACCACATCACAACCATAATCACCTTATATCTCCCATCAGAAGGATGGACTGCAATCGCTGTATCTCCCAGCATCGTCTCAACACGAGTGGTTGCCACGACAATTTCTTGGTCTGTGGTACAAAACGAGGTTGAACCAACTCCAAATGTCCAGCCATAAACTCCTCACCTGTTCCCTCCACAGGGTACGCAAAAGAAACGAGGACCCCAAACTCCACCATCTCTTTGTAGCCTGGTACCTTGAGCAGCTTGCGTCCAGGCAACTCCTCCTTGTCCACCTGCCATTCATTCAGAGATGGTATCCCTCATGTAGCACAACAATGGCGACCAAATATACCTCTATGTCAGAGATGGCTGACTTGAGTTGACAGGACCAGTTGACCAGCCTCTTGCTACGATAGATGACCCCTTCACTGTGAAGTCTCACGAAGCATTCCTTAACTGCTTTTGAGAGTTTCTGCAAATGCAGACAAACACTATGTTAAGCCCCAATGATGCAGTGTGATCCCACATGATATTGTGAGATCCCATGTGGTGCAATGTGATCGCATGTGGTGCAATGTGATCCCATGTGATGCAGTGTGATCCCATGTGGTGCAGTGTGATCCCATGTGATGCAGTGTGATCCCATGTGATGCAGTGTGATCCCATGTGGTGCAGTGTGATCCCATGTGGTGCGGTGTGATCCCATGTGATGCAGTGTGATCCCATGTGATGCAGTGTGATCCCATTTGGTACAGTGTGATCCCATGTGATGCAGTGTGATCTCATGTGGTACAGTGTGATCCCATGTGATGCAGTGCGATCCCATGTGATGCAGTGATGATTCCACATGATGACCTCTGATGGTCTTGCGTGGACCCACATGATCTCACATGATGGGATGATGACATCATTGGTAACACCTAAGCCAAATTGATTACCTACAATGCAAGTTGTCTGCTTTACAAAAGGAGTCAACTCCCACTCCTCCACTCCCACCAATCCACCACACCCCATCCCTCACAAGGAAAAGAAATCTCGCTCCTCCCCAATGGTTTGTTAACCACACCCTCATGTTGCCATGGTTGCTAACCAGAGAGGCCTCACCCACTTTACCTCATCCATGGTGAAGCATGCTCGCTCCCAGTCCACAGAACATCCAACTTTCCTCAACTGATGGTAGATGGTATCACCTTTCCTAAGGGGAAAAATTGCAAATGGATGATGCCACACCCATCAGACACCCTAATGATGCCACACCCATCAGACACCCTCCCCACTTCATTCTCACCTTCACACTCATCCTCACCCACTCCACCCTCACCACTACTCCCATCACCACTCACTCTTCCTTCCACTTCCAGACTTCCTTCACAAACTGGTCTCTTCCTATGTCGTGTCGGGACACTCCCCTCTCCCTCATCAGCTTCTTCTCCACCACCACCTGGGTGGCTATCCCGGCATGGTCACACCCAGGGTTCCATAGTACCGTCTTCCCCTTCATACGATGCCTGGGGAAGAGAGGGGGTGGGGAGGGGGAAAGTCGGGACAGAGAAAAGGGAAGGAGATCGTTGAGAAGAGGAAAGCAAACATAAGAGAGCCTGTTGAAAAAATGCCAAGCAAACATTCTGACAGTTGTATGCATAAATGATCTGAGAAATTTCCAATTCCACCATTAAGTATCCCCCTTGTTGTGACTAGAATTGAATGCAGTGTCGTTACGAGTTACTGTCCATCGTGGGGTCAAGGTAATCGCTAGGGGACTAGGCATAAAGGGGTGTGGTCTGTTTATACTACAGACGCCATGCTCAACTCCTTTGGCACTGCACACTGTACACTAACGTCAAGCTCTTTGCCGGCCTTCAAATGCGATTGTTTTAATGATAAGTAAATATTTTGTCTGGTATTTCGTCTGATAGTCTGTGTATCAGTGACAAACGGTATATTTCTGGATATTTCTGGATACCACTTATTCTTGTGATTTACTGGCCGTTTGAGGGGGGCGTAATCACGGTACTTTACGGTATTTTCTATTTATACACATTGCGTACTATCGCATTACGTAAGACCCTAAAAAAAATGGCATGTTTTTGAAACAAGCGTATCTCCATAACCATACGCGCTGGCACTCACCTTTTTCAAACTCCAACAGGGGAACCATTTCTGTCCAGTATTGGTTTCCTTACACCACTCTTGTGTAGGTAGAGGTACGCTTCTCTATATGCAGTAGCAGAATACCTGATTGATGAGTGTGAAAATGGCCGACCAGTCAGCAATAAGCAATTGAAGAGAAAAGCATTGGAGCTAGCGCCAGCAATGAATGTGCCACTTACATTCAAAGCATCCGCCATGTGGTTAAAGAGGTGGAAAAGAGAAATCGTGTGAGTTTACGATGCGCTACCAATGATTCGCAAAAGATCCCCACTGATTACAAAGATGTTCTGCGATTGTTTTTGAACTGACATTATGATAGCCCGTGGGTATTCTACGGCAGACATGTATACCGTGGACCAAACCATGTGTAGATTTGATATTCCCCCCAACAGGACAAACAATAACATTGGCGTCACGACCAAAGCCGCAAAAAGAGGGTTCCGAGTGTCTGGTGGCGGAAAAAGGA
This sequence comes from Ephydatia muelleri, assembly GCA_013339895.1. Taxonomy (NCBI): domain Eukaryota; kingdom Metazoa; phylum Porifera; class Demospongiae; order Spongillida; family Spongillidae; genus Ephydatia; species Ephydatia muelleri. The sequence continues at coordinate 958,255 of JABACO010000016.1, read as the reverse complement.
GCTGGAGAGAAGCTGCCTGCATTGCTGATTTTCAAGGAAAGAGGTGGGCAGTGGGGTCCAAGAGTAGGCAAGTCGCTAACCGCCCCTGAAAATGTACGAGTAGTTGCAACCAACAATGGCTGTATGGCACATGAAATGTACCATTGGTGACTGAATAATGTGTTTGGTTGTGACATGCCCATGTGCCGACTGTTGCTAGTGGACCAATACAAATAGCACACAACAGATGAGAGCAAGTGTATTGTGGGATTGGGCTGTAATAGAATTCAGTTTTCATTCCAGCAGGATGCTCACCTTTAGTGCAGCTGATGGATGTGTCGGTGAACCATCCATTCAAGGTAAAGATAAGGGAGCTCTGGGTTGAATGGTTTGTAACGCACATAGAGCACACATAGAGCACACTGTTTGCAGTAACTTGAAACAGCCTACCAGACAAAATGTAATCGACTGGGTGTCAGTAGCATGGAACAGCATAAAGGCTGGAACCATTGTAGACTCTTTTGCGTGTTGTGGCATAATGGACGCAAGTGACGACAGAGAAATGTTCTCTCACATTCCACATGTGATGATGCAAGATGTAGTGGATACAAACGACAGAGACGAGGAAGGTGATGAATGTAGTGGATACAAACGACAGAGACAAGGAAGGTGATGATGCAAATGACAATGACAATGGAATAGTAACGAGAGATGAGAATTGATGGCTTTCATTCTGATGATGAATGATGAATTTGGCGATGACTGGCTGTGTAGTTTATTTGCACCATACAGTGGTGGACGATGTGTCACTGCATTTTGGTCTACATGCTGAGTTCCTTGTAGCTGCATCCATTACATGACATATTAACGGTACAGTATTGTAGGAGCCATTCTTGTAGCTGATGATGGCCGCACTTACTGCCTTTATGTACGGATATGGTGACCCATATGTGTGGTGTCCTTTCTGGGTGACATGCGGACAATTACCCATGATCGGTTCCAACGTATACATGGTGACCATGTACACCAATCATAGGGCTTGTCAAACTTGTTTCTCCTTTAACCCTTTATACAATTCCATTGTCGCACTGATCATGTCGGCTGAACTGAGTCGCCCATTCTGGATGACATGTCTAGATGGATCGGAACGGGACCAAACGATCAACCATCAAAACAAAATGGCAGAACGGAACTTTGTGTGTCCAGTTATCACTTGAGGTTACAACAGTGATGACAAAGGTAACTGGCACAAAGGCATGTAGTACGTGTAGCAGGATGATTGCACTACATATCCCAGATCGCTGCTCATTTTGTGAAGTGCCATTGAAGAGATACGGCCATTGAAGAGATATGGCCATTGGAGAGATATGGCCATTGAAGAGATACGGCCATTGAAGAGATATGGCCATTGAAGAGATATGGCCATTGAAGAGATATGGCCATTGGAGAGATATGGCCATTGGAGAGATATGGCCATTGAAGAGATATGGCCATTGGAGAGATATGGCCATTGAAGAGATATGGCCATTGGAGAGATATGGCCATTGAAGAGATATGGCCATTGAAGAGATATGGCCATTGGAGAGATATGGCCATTCAAGAGATACGGCCATTGGAGAGATACGGCCATTGAAGAGATATGGCCATTGAAGAGATACGGCCATTGGAGAGATATGGCCATTGAAGAGATATGGCCATTGAAGAGATACGGCCATTGGAGAGATATGGCCATTGGAGAGATACGGCCATTGTACACCACACTAGTTATCTGATCGTGGCAAAGGTGAACAAACTTCAGAGCGAAGGAAACCATTAGGTTTTTCTGGACAGAAATGGTTCCCCCATTGGAATTTGAAAAAGATGAGCGCCAAGGCGTATGGTTATGGAGATACGCTTGTTTCAAAAAGATACCCTTTTTTGAGGGTCTTATGTAGGGGGCAGGGTGTGTGTGTGTGTGTGTGTGTGTGTGTGTGTGTGTGTGTGTGTGTGTGTGTGTGTGTGTGTGTGTGTGTGTAATCACGGTAATTTACGGTACTGGTATTTCGTGCAATTAGAAACTGCCTAAAAATGCTAAAATTCAGGGAGACAACAGGCCTAAATGGCCTAACACTTGTGAGGTGCTTGTATTCAGCCATAATCAAACCTCACCCCTTCCCTCAAATATTACCACTTAAAAGGGTACCAAGAAAACAATTGCTTTGCTCATTTCCCACCATGAGCAGAGGTCACGTGAGCAGATGGAGTAACCACATCCTTCTCTGTGAACACACAAACCCTCTCAATCCCTCCTCCCAGGGGAAGGTGAGGAGGAGGAGGAGGGGGAAGGTGAGGAGGAGGAGGGGAAGGTGAGGAGGAGGGGGAAGGTGAGGAGGAGGGGGAAGGTGAGGAGGAGGGGGAAGGTGAGGAGGAGGAGGGGAAGGGAGGAGGAGGGGGAAGGTGAAGAGGAGGGGGAAGGTGAGGAGGAGGAGGGGGAAGGTGAGGAGGAGGGGGAAGGTGAAGAGGAGGGGGAAGGTGAGGAGGAGGGGAAGGTGAGGAGGAGGGGGAAGGTGAGGAGGAGGGGGAAGGTGAGGAGGAGGGGAAGGTGAGGAGGAGGGGGAAGGTGAGGAGGAGGGGGAAGGTGAGGAGGAGGGGAAGGTGAGGACGAGGGGGAAGATGGAGGGGGAAGGTGGAGAGGGGGAAAGATGGAGAGGAGGAGGGGGAAGGTGAGGAGGAGGGAAATGGAGTTGGAGATGAGAAGCCAAGCTACTGTAGCAATTGGAGGGGCAGAAGGCCCCTTATGGTGGTACCTGGGAAGCCGAATCAATCATCAATTTCCACCCACCTTGCTTCCACCTCCCTTCCTTTTTAAATTATTTTTTTTTAAGACGTCTTCGATGTCATTTTGGCTTTACTGGGGCGCCTTTGACAACATACTGCATGCTTCCTGCTCAATACTACCGCATGGGACCTCCTAACCCCCACCCCACCACACCACACCACGCTCAGAGTACAAACCTCTGTACCTACCATCTTGTCAAGGCATCCTGTATGGACGCAGTGAGGGCGTGGCCAAGGTGGAGTGACCCGGTGACATTCGGGGGAGGCAAGCAGATCACAAACTTCCCCTTGGGGTTCGGTTCTTCGACACTCGTGCGCTAAAGAGGAGAACACACCTCCACTCATTAACCAACAGGAGACCGCAATGCAAGAGTTGCAGATCACTGACATTGTCGCATGACCATAACAACAATGTCACATGACCATCACATGATCACTGACATTATCACATGACCATCACATGATCAGGTGCTGTCAATGCCACACAGCATACAGTGATGTTTTCGTAATAAACAATCTACTTTCCATCACAAGAGATTGTAACCCTCTACATCGTCACACCTCACATCCCCCACTCGTACACCTCCACACACCTCACATCTCCACTCATACACCACACACCTCCCATCCCCCACTCATACACCTCCACGCACCTCACACATCCCCCACTCATACACCTCCACACACCTCACACATCCCCCACTCATACACCTCCACACACCTCACATCTCCACTCATACACCACACACCTCACATCCCCCACTCATACACCTCCACACACCTCACACATCCCCATACACATCACATTCCCACTCATACACCACACACATCACACACATCACATCCCCCTTCCCTCACACTCCTAAGCTTTGTGACTCACCCCATACTCTGGTTTGAAAAATTTCTGGAGATGCGGGAAAAAGTGTAATTGCACCTTTTGACCAATAGTTATAACTTTTCACCAACCTGCTCCTCCCACCAAGAATACCACGCCGCCTCTACGTATGAAGGACTGTACTGCGCTGGTAGTGGTTGACTGACGTCTTGAAAGAAAATGAACGTAAGTTACGACCATGAAGGGAACAATACGTCATCCCGACCCCTCTCACCTCTCTCATCATACAATAATACTAACCTTTTTTCTGCCCGCTCGGTGTGGGTATGTTGTATTCGATGACCTGTTTATCTTTCTGCTTGTCCTTCTCCTTCTTCGACTCCTTCTTCTGTTGGTTACCGAACACATCATGACATACCGCCGCTCAATCACATTTGAAGAAAAGTGCACGATCCGTTGCACGCACCTCTGCAGTCGCGTTCTTTTTTTCTGCAGCTTCCTTCTTCGCCTGGAACTTGGCCAATTTAGCGTTCTTCTCTTCCTCCTTCTTTAGCTGCTTGGCTGTCTTTGGCGGCTGGTCCGCAGTCGCTTTCGTATCGTCCGCCATATTCGCTACTTTCAATCGCCAGACTGGGTATATGAGCGATGCAACGTTCTTCGTGGACGCAGGAGTAAGCTTGGCTCCGAATGATGCAACGCGAAGCGCTGTAATCATAACCCTTTATCTCCCGCGACCGGAAGCACACGTGCAACACGTATTCGACGACTGTTCCCGAACATCTCCGTGCACGATGCGAGAAACATAAACTTTAAAATTGAAATGATAACAAAAACACACCACTCACACACAAACACAAACAATTCAGGCCACACCAGCTAGCTTTGCCTGTTTGAAGCGAGAGTTGCTCTGAAAAAGTGCACAAAAGAATATAAACTACTGTAACATTGACAACATATTAATGCTGGTACCTTTGTCTTCTTTCTCTTACGTGTGCAGGCATCATCATCTCCTGGTTCTCCCTCCTTAATTGTTTGTGAAGTCACCAGGGCTGTTTTCTTTCTGTTGGTTTGTCTTTGCTTCAAATGTGTCGCACAGCCTGGTCTGCTCTTTTTAGTCCTTTTCAACTTCTGTTTCTTCTTGTGATTGTCTTCTTGACACTCTCCACATCCAGCTTCCTCCTCAACCTCCTCTACACTGTTTCCACCTGTTGACTCTATTTCCATGGAAACACGCTCTGCCAACTGCAATTCGTCCACCTCCTCTTCCCCTGACTCAGACAAATGGGAGCCAAGTTCTTCAGTTCCCATCTCATCTTCCACTCTACCTAGCGCCTCCTCTGCAGCTGGAACATCCTGACGACCACCCTTCCCTCCAGACTCCTTGAACAATGACAATTTCCCTGCATTGTCTTGAAACAATATTGCATTTGTGGTTGTAAAACGTCGCACGGCACATGGAAGGGGCTCACATTTTTCCAGAGCTTTCTTATATCGGCGTCCCGATGTGTGCTTCTCGATGTAGGCGGGTTGCTTCCCTATGTAGCGATTCGTTAGGCAACAGAACATCTGGTGGCTGGTGTAATGTATCAAATGGCGGCCAGTTACATGATCAGGCGCAAAACGCACAAATCTTCATATCCAACATATCCCGCGTTAGCGCCGCATGTATGCCTGTATACTACCGACAAAAGCGCGCGCTCTTACTTTCTTTTCGCGCTAGGGATTATCAGCGGTTCCAGCTTATTGTAGTTCAAATCCGCAACAGCTTTCAGCTTTGTGAACTTCTTACCCGCAACGTAGTCTAGCAACGCCTCGAGACGTGCGGGCATCTCGTGACCACTGAGGCGACATTTTATCTAGAAAGACTTGGTACTTTTCTCCACCACGAACCGCCAAAAAGGCACCCCTACACCTACCTTTCCACCATCCTGTGTGCGATACAATTCCGGAAACTCAGACAGAATCTTTTCGATGTCGCTTTCCATTTTTCAATCACACGTGGTGGTAATGCAGTGATGTGCGGGAATATACGAGTACTTTCAAATAATAATAATAATAATTAAAAATAAAATTAAAAAAAGAGCACAAAATAGATTTCCTTTGCACAGTTGCTCAGAGATGAACAGCTGGTATCCGGATAGAAGCGTTCCATCACTAGAAGAGTATCAAGACCGCGGGGGGCGGGGCTACGAGCAGCCTCCAGACACCATAGAAATCAGTCGAAAGAGCTCAAAGATCGTCAGACGCAAACACCCTACTGTCGATCCCAGGGAGAGGGAGGCCTATTTAGGAGGAGCTTCAGAGGATCAGAAATCAGAGGACACGTTGGACCCATTGGACCCATTTTTGGAGGCCGCGGACAATCAAATCAGACCCGCCCCTTCGTGCGGTTTCTGCAGATGGCAAGAAAAAGAGATGCTATTGAACTACGCCTGCACACCTAAACAGAACCATTACTCTATGCATTATAGAGAAGTCTCTCTCAGAGGCCGCAGGCAGGCCAAGGGTTGCCCGCGCTTCCAGGACCTGCCCGATGCCGGGTCGTATATAGAAGCCTATCGCCCTTTCGGCTACACATCCATTTGCACACAAAGTGCTCATGCAATTCCAGCAAGATCCTCTATTCAAGACCAGAACGATGAAGTGGAGAAGAGCGACCTCTACTCTGAAGAGGTGCAGGATGCACCAAAGGAGAAGCAAATAAGTGCCCAGGTTGAAGAAAGATTTCCGGAGAAGGCACCCGTGCCAGGCGACAGGGAAAGGCGGACGAGGTCCTACCTGCACGAGTTGGCAATGCGTCTCGGTGTGAGAGAGTCGCTCAGAGATTATTACTTCATGACGGCGATACTTCCATCTCCCCCTTCCATTACGAGGAACAGGCAAATCGATTTCGTCCTATGCGCAACCAAGTAAGTGTAAGTTGACTATGTAACTGTTTTCACCTACATAAAATCGTCTCACACGAATTAAGGAACTCAAACACAAACGGAAACACGACAGTTGCAGACGTTGACAGCTCCGAAGAACAGGTACGTCGCTTATATAGCATGCATGGAGTGACATGAAGATATAATTGAAACTGTGCGGTCGCCCCACACACGTTTAGGGATCATTGGAATGCAAGCTGAGCAGCTCCGAGCTGCCACCCATTCCAGCCGTCCCCAAGCTCACACGATCCAGCAGTGACGACAACTCAAATCCACCGCGATTCTCCGAGCCACAGCCATCGCCCAGTACCCCGAAGAAAGGGGAGCCAAGCAGAGAGACGATCCTTCTGCGCACGGCGCAGACTCTCGGTCTGACGTCAAGAAAGTGGTCATCCCGTAAGCACGATAGACCTTCGGAGGCGGGATCCGATCAAGGGTCGACGTACGTTAGTGTCAGCAAAGGTTCCGCCGCGTATAATGAGAATTGCAAGACCTCCTCATTGGAAGACGTCCCTCCTGCTCGCACCTCACGACACAACAGCAGCAGAAGCGCCGCTAGAAGTCCGGCCTCGGGGGAATTCGTGTCGTCCCAGGAGAAGCGACGCGAGGACTCCGCCCCCCCGCCGAACAGGAAACCTCACAGCGCCGCCTCTCAGTTCACTTCCGCCATGAGGCCCCAGAAGCTCTCGCGGGCACGAAGGAAGCTCACCGCTGCTCTCAACGACGCAAGCACAGAACAGGACAAGCCTCCTCCCCCACAGATAAACGGTATCTTGGGCATTCAAAGACACAGGCTTATTCCGCCATACATGTAAGCTGTTGAGAACAGAAATGGATAATATAGATGTTACTCCTCCCCATGATGACCAAATGAAAATCAAACAGAAAAAAAGAATAGTGCTGTGGACTGCATGTGGGTTGGGTAAAGTTGTGTACCTAGCGCCTCTCCTTCCGTCCCCTGGATCTGCTTCTGCTTCTGCTCCTTCTTCCTTCTCTCTGCCTCTCTCTGCCACGTGAGTCACCACCACCATGCCTCTTGGACCCATCGCCGTCTTTTGACCGATGGTACTGGCTGTCTTCACTCCTCCTCACGTGACCATGGTGTCTACCTGAATCTTCATCTCTTGAGTGCCTGCTAGTCCTGTCCCGATCCTCTCTGCCACCCCTGTCCCTATCACGACCTCCTCCACGCCTGTCTCCCGGATGCCCTCTTCCTGCATCTTCCTCTGAGCGATCCCTTTCATCTCCTCTCTGCTCTCTCCCTTTATACTTCTGTTCCTTGCTCTTACTCGCATCCCGCGGGTTTGGCAGTGGCTCACTACTGTCGTCAAATACCATCTCATAGTTATCACCTTTAGTGTCCTTCTTCTTGGCCACTAGACCATCGTGGGCCCCGCCTTCCTTCCTGTTCTCCTCCGAGAGCTTCCGCCTGTTCACCCCTTTGACCTTTGCCAGGGACTGGCTGAAGTCAACGTGGATCCTGCGATCGTCGATGAGGACGTTGTCCATCTTGAAGTAGGCCTTGGTGCAGTCCTCCTCGTTCTCAAACTCGATGAAGGCGTACTGGAGGGAGTCCCCTGTCTTCTGGTCTCTGATCACCTCGCAGCTCACGATGGGGCCGAACCGGGAGAAGATTATTTCAAGGTCCTCGTCTGTCGTGGCGGGGTTAAGCTTGCACACGAACAGGACATTTTCTGGTGGTCTTGCGTCGGCATCTGGGATGTCCCCCACCATCTCCAGGATCTGGGCGTTGGCCTTGCTCTCCCGACTTGCAAGGATCTCCTTAATCTCTTCTTCCGTTTTTCCTTTGAACTCATCAATGTCTTCGGCTGCTCCGATTCTGTCACTCTTCACCACCTCTGGAGGGGGACTAGGGGAACGCTCTGGTACAACCAGACCTTGGAGAGAGAGAGAGAGAGAGAGAGACAAGTGTGTTGGCACTTCAAACTATGGAAATCTCTACTAACAGACTGACCAATAGTGTGAGTGGAAGAGGAAAGGGAGTAGATAGAGTGGAGAAGGGATGGGGTTAGAAAATGGGTGGGGGAAGGATGGATTGGGAAGATGGAAGGACGAAGACAGGAAGATGGAAAGATGGAAAGATCGGAAGATGAGGGGGGAGGGGGAGGGGATTAGGACGATGGGGCTGGGAGATGTGAGGAGACAAGACACATAGGACTCTATTGCTCCTCTGCTGGGAATAGTATATTAATTTAGCTGAAGCTTAAACGTAAACCGAAAGAAGTTGGCACTCACACTCTACCTTCCAAGTCCTCAAATGGATCCTCAAGGATCAGAGTGTGGTAGATGCGAATATCCTGGTAGGGTCGTCCATCCTTGTCGCAGTATGCTTCGTTTATCGCTGTCAGAACGTCCATTCCCTCAGCTACTTCTCCGAACACAGTATGCTTGCCGTTCAAGTACTCTAGGTTTTCTCCCGTAGTAATGAAGAATTGTGAGCCGTGACAGCCGCTTCCATTGTCGGCCATGGAGACCGTACCGACCTTCACGTGGTTCAAACGCGGCAACAGCTCCGCTTCGAACGTCCGGTATTTTTCGCCCTTAAGCACCCCCCAAATAGATTGTCCCCCGCCTCCCGTAGAAGTTGGATCTCCGGTCTGGACCAGAAAGTTCCGTTGGACATTGTGAAACAAACAGAAGTTGTAGAATTTTATCTTACAGAGTTTCAAGAAGTTTATGCAACATTTTGGGCGCTCCTCAACAAACAGGTCTATCACTATATCCCCTTTCGACGTTTCGATCAGCACAGACATTGCGAAATTTCGAAATAACGCGCAAGTATTATTAATGATTATTAATAAATGAATGAAAAGATGGACAATGTAAAAAAAAAAACCATTTTAACCTATTAATAAATGAAATGACTGAAAAAGGTATTCACCACTTCTTCCTGTGGGCATCAAGACTAACTCCTCCAGGTCCCAGGGCCACTACTAGCAGAAGACCCCCAATCACAGAGAGTGTCTGGAAGAAATCATACTTCATAAATTCTCGCATGTAGTGATTAGAAGGAACCATCCAGAAGGCATTGAGCAGGAGGTTGAGAGTCATCAGCCACGCAACAAGGACCAGAGCTGCAAGCTTCGTCTTGAAGCCGATTACCATGGATACCATGAAGACCGTCCCCACAACCAGCTCCACCAAACGGAGGACAGAGAACTCAAAGGAGAAGAGAGTCATGAACATGAAGACCACCAGCACGCGCCCCACAAGCTGCATGTAGCTCTGCTTCCTGTTGGTGTCCCCTGTGGGCACTCCAGCAAACATGGTCTTCACTTCTCCACTGATCTCTGCCAGCAGCAACAGGAGTCCTCCACACAGAGCTATGTTCCTACAAGAAATAGCGAGACGAGGAGAATAAAAGCCTTTTAAAAAGACAGCCAACACCACAATAGTACATATACGCACAACATACACAACTGTGTAACATAATCACAGCGCACACACACATACACATACAACTTTGAATATAGCGCTCTTACCTCATGAAAAATTTAGCATCCCATAGCACAGTGTATGCAATGGACTAGTAAGAAAAGACAACTGTTTACGTAATGCGTTTGAGCGTCCAGCATTTTCTATCGTACGCTATATATCTCGCGGCTCACCTGCATCACGATGATGGCGAAAAGCATTCCCACCGCAACTCGGACCTGCTTCCTCAGGAGAATCATGAAACATCCGACTATCTGGCAGAGCATGTTGGCCAACACGAACAACATAGCCAGAACCGACCCGCATGCCCAAGTCGACTCAAAGTATTCTCTCTGGTCGTCCCACTGAAACCACATACGCAATCCATCTTCCAGAAACGTCGCAATGAGAAAAAGGCGGGCTATGTGCGGGAGGTAGTGTTTCGAACGACGCAGAACGGTGTCCGCTACATCGTCTGCCCGCGACATGACCTTCTGGTACACCGCCATGGTCGTATTCTCTGGTTAATTTGTAATTGTGCGCTGTTGTGAACTGATTGGCCGAATAATTCCGCACGTGAACACTTCGCACTCGGTTTAGTAATATTTGTGGTGGGTTAGAACATGTTTACATCACCTACGTTTAGATATATAATCTAGCGTTGTTTTGAAGTTGTTTCGTGCGCGTTGAGCCCGCCTTTTTCGTCTGGAGCTGTATAGTAGAAATCTGTTTTACTGGTGCTTAATTTTTATTGAAGCATGCAGCGAACGACCAGAAGTGTTCTGAATTGGAGTGGTCTTGTATACCACTTGCTGTCTATCTTATGGTGCTTGGGGCAAAGAAGCCCAGCATTGCTTCTCACGTCTTGCTGTCCACACATCAAGCAGCAAGTCCAAAGCCACATTCGATTTTTACAGTCGACTGAACGTTGCTCCAGCTAGAGCAAGTGCCCGAGCAATCATGTCGAGGGCATTCCACACTGGAGACAATACGAAAAGCCTGGAAGAAAGAAAAGCTGATAGAACTGAACTGCAGGATATCTACCTTATGGTGTACTAATATATAATTAGTGTGTAGTGCGATAATAATAATAATGATGTTTCTTTTAAAAAAGTATTGTCTCATAATTACATTAATAATAATTATTATTAGGGTGATTGAAACAAGAACATACGACATCTTATTTATCAGAGTACAGAGAACGTGTATACTGTGCTCATTCATGTGTTTACTAACTTTTTACTACTAAATCAATGATACAGTGCATGTATGTGGTCTCCCCTAATTCTTTTACAATATCTATTGTTGTTGGGGAGGAAACAATGGGGGAGGGGGAGGGGGAAGGTGTTACTTAATCAGTGTTTAATAGTGTTATAAATTTGAAGTGTTGCTGTCATTTGTAGCACAGAATTCTACGCCAGAGTGTAGCTGGTTAATTGACTATTAATACATAACAAAAACAGGACAAATTGAGCAGTGTGATATGGTTCCACTAGGGTACGTGAAATGCTGAAAATTATTGAGTGATTCCTAAATGTTCAAAATTTCTTTTTGTGTGCATCATAACTAACTCCTCCAGGTCCCAGGGCCACGACCAGCAGAAGACCCCCAATCACAGAGAGTGTCTGGAAGAAATCGTACTTCAGGAAGTCCCGCATGATGCGATTATATGGGACCATCCAGAAGGAATTGAGGACAAAGTTAAGAATCGTCAGCCATGCCACAAGGACCAGAGCTGCAAGCTTTGTCTTGAAGCCGATCACCATGGATACCATGAGGACTGTCCCCACAACCAGCTCCACCAAACGGAGGACAGAGAACTCAAAGGAGAAGAGAGTCATGAACATGAAGACCACCAGCACGCGCCCCACAAGCTGCATGTAGCTCTGCTTCCTGTTGGTGTCCCCCGTGGGCACTCCAGCAAACATGGTCTTCACTTCTCCACTGATCTCTGCCAGCAGCAACAGGAGTCCTCCACACAGAGCTATGTTCCTACAAAGGATGGGTACCTCTCCATAATTGTGTGGTGCAGAGTGTCAACATAACCACAGGGCTGTGGTTATGTTGACACTCTGCACCACACTCTGCTCCTATACAATGCACCAGAAATTATTGAGGACACACACACACACACACACACACACACACACACACACACACACACCACAGCACCTGTATATTGCCTACCTCAAAAAAAACTTGGCATCCCACAGCACCGTGTAGACCGCCGTCTGCGCAGTACAAAAAAACAAATGACACACGCCCTCTCTTGGGAAAGGCACAACAACGAGCACTAACCAAACACTCTCACACCACGCTATTTAAATCGCACACCTGAATCACGATGATGGCGAAAAGCATTCCCACGGCCACCTGCACGTACTTCCTCAGAAGGACCATGAAACATCCGACTATCTGGACCAACATGTTTGTTGCCACGAACAGGGTGGCCAGAACGGGCCCACAGCGCCAAGTCAAATTGAGGTAGTCTCTTTGCTCGTTCCACTGAAACCACATGCGCAGGCCGTCTTCCAAAAATGTAGCTATGAGGCATAGGCGAGCAACGTGGGGCAAATAGTGCTTTGAACGGCGTAAAACACCATCAGCCACATCGTCCGCCTGCGACACTACGAGCTGGTATGCCATTAACCCCTTGCTAATATTTTCTCACCACTTTTTCCGCTTTTTTGTTGCGCGCCTATTATAAAACCGTTCAGTTAACACGTGATCAATCATTCTGCGGGGCGTGTGAGGTGGAGATGGCTGTGCGGAGCAGAAAAGCCAAGAAGGGTGCTGCGAACGGAAGTGAAAAGCCTATCCTCAAAGCCAAAAAAAAAACAACCGTATGTTCGTGCCGTCGCGTTTTGCTCCTCCTCTTGTTCCTCTACGCGTCGATAATACCCGTCATTCGATATTCCACCTGGTTTCAAAGAGCTCTAATATATCAACACTACATACGTGTTCCACTTTTTTCTAACTACTCTGACGTTTCTTCGTTTAATATCAGCCAAGCTAGAGACTTCCAACTCACGCACGGGGACGGGTGTACACTTCATGTGTGGCAAGTGCCGCCATTGGCATCGTGGAAGGCTCGGTCGCCTGTCGATGAGCGAGACTACCTGTCAATGCTCACAGACGGAAGGCCCGTTGTACTCTATTTACACGGGAACTTCGGCACCCGTGCCACCCACCACAGAGTCGCTATATACAAGTACTTATCTGAGCAGAGGGGGTACCACGTGATAGCGTTTGACTATCGCGGTTTTGCCGAGTCCGACTGCAATCCCAGCGAACGTGGCGTGATAGAAGACGGATACCTGGTGTGGAAATGGCTCAAACAGCACGTACCTAGCAACAGGATATTTGTGTGGGGTCACTCCCTAGGGTCTTCTGTCGCCACCCATCTGACGGAGCAGCTTTGTCAGGAGCAGGACTGTCCCAAAGGCATGATTCTGGACGCACCGTTCACGACGATAGCAGAAGCCGGATACTACCATCCGATTACCGCACCGCTCTACCCTATAAAACCGTTACTGAAGGCCCTCGTGCTCGATTCTGCGCTATTTGAGAAGTTCGAAACGGTGAACCGCATTCACAACATACACTGTCCCATCCTGATTGCGCACGGTCGCAACGATTGGGTCGTTCCCTATGAGCTCGGAGCGAAGGTGTACCGTACAGCCATAGATAGTGAGAAACTGGATCCGAGTCAGGTTACCTTTGTGGACTGTGGGAACACGTCCCATAAAACAAACTACCAGAGTGATGAGCTCCACACAACTTTAGACCATTTCATTGACAAGCACTGGACCGCCACATCATAAACCTCATTTTGCAATTACATTTGCCATCAGTTTTAAGTTATTTTTTTACCAATGACACGTAGAACACCATGAAACTGTCAAAAATGATCATATTGGAATAAGCAATGGGTGGGGTTATGGTACTCTCATTGGGCTGGTTTGATGACACTAGACCAGTGATGTAGGTTGTATCCTGGTCTGTGACCATTGAGTTTGCTTGCTTTGGGAAATGGCCATCCCCTAATATCTATATGGGGGAGGGGCAGGAGGAGCAGTGGTCTTTTTACTGGACAGCTGAGTACAATACGTTGCCGGACCTTTCTATGAATCACTACCATGTAGCCATTTACTGCATTGACAATAGGCTTTACAACAGAGTGAACACATTTTGCAAACAGACAAAACAGACATTCAAGACTTCTTTTTGTCTGTGCGTGGTAGTGGTGGAGTGGTTTGTCTTGTTGGCTTCTTCCCTCCCTTGCCTTTGGTGCCCTGTGCAAGTGCCTGTGTCCTCAGCTGCTCCAGTTCAGCTTCACGCTGTGCCAATCTCTCCTTCATCACCACCTGCTCCTTCTCTGCCTTCAACGCCCTCTCCTCCCACTGCTTGGTCAACTCTTGCTGCTGCCTGGGGAGGGTAGGGAGGTATGGCACAGTTAAGACCTGTAAGGGCTGCCACCTACAGCAGCTTCTTTTCAGTGTGGTCCAAAGATAAGACTAAGGTCTCCACGTCCTTTATGTTTGGACCCCTGCCCTCAGGAATTGCTGGCACAATAGGAATGAATGGTAATGGGTTAATGTCATTTTGAAAGAAGAGTTCTTTTACCTTCTTCTGTTGCAAGACCTAGCTGAGAGGGGGAGGCTGGAGTGGGAAGTGTGGTCTGTCAAGTGGGTGGAGCCTCATGTGATGGGTGCACTGATGGGGGTTTGGATCACCAACCTCATTGATGGCCTTTTGCACTGACTTGGCGTGAATGTTGCCATCTGCACCTAACACATTCATACTTTGTGGAAGCACAGGTTTGGGCTCTGGCGGGTCTCCACTGACTGGGGGTACTTCACCCTTACTTCCAATGGATGCCTACAAGCAACAAATTAGGGTAATGAAATGATAGCAGTCACTAGACACACCTTATCTTCGTCACTCTTCTCTTCTTTCCATTCTTCCTCTTTCTTCTTGGCCACCTCTCCGATAAGAATGTCTGCCAGCTTCACCCATTCGCTGGCCTCGTCCTGTAGTCTCTTGAGCATCTTCTGTTCCTCGTCAGCATCTGTGTAGCCCTCTTTGAGGCGAGAGTCAACCAAGTCCCTGACAATCCCAGCACAGCTCCTGTGAGGGTACACATTGTATGGCTTGGTGGCATTTCAGTGAAGCCATATCACTGCTTCAACTTCCTCCATCTGATCTAATCAACATGTATGTAATTTCCAATTCCTCAGAATCATGCAAACAGAACTTTATGGGTGCATGAATGTCATTGCCACAGCGACACATGGGGACGCAACAATGGTATGAAGCCTCCACTCACAAGCTTAGCTGTGCAGTGAATGCAGTCAGCCGGTCGGAGAGGGCAACATGGTTGACCCTAAGTTCTGACACAGAGGGGGCGCCCTCCTCCTTTCCCATCCCACTGTCGCTTGCCATCTTCAGCAGCAGCTCCACTGTCCACTTGACCAGAGTGTTGTGAATCTGAGACACCTATGTCAGACGTGTGGGATAAGGTAAGGTGGATGAAGAGATGGGAAGTGAGGATGCCACGCCTCCTTCCCCTCACTTGCTGTGTGTTGTCATCATCCCGGATGTCCACCATGTGCGATAAAGAGCCGTGCCACTTCTCCATGCCGGCCACCAGCTGCTCTAGAGGTGGACTGGGGAAGAGGTCCATTGGGAACATTAACCCCCTGCACACACGGTGGAGCAGGTGGGTGTGGCTACCTGGGGGTTTCCTGTGAGCTGGTCCCCACACACTGTCTGATGGTCTTCACCTGACCTAACCAGTCCTTTAGAGCTGCCCTCAGCCTGTGGAACAAGAACATATTCACCACACACTCTCCACATCCCGCACCTCCACTCTTACCCTTACCTTTCTATTTCTATTTCCATCATCACCTTAGCCCCATCACCTTCCTCCCTCACCATCACCTCCCCCACCATCACCTCCCCCACCATCACCTCCCCCACCATCACCTCTCCCCCAT
Source organism: Ephydatia muelleri (assembly GCA_013339895.1). Classification (NCBI taxonomy): domain Eukaryota; kingdom Metazoa; phylum Porifera; class Demospongiae; order Spongillida; family Spongillidae; genus Ephydatia; species Ephydatia muelleri. Next base: position 942,263 of record JABACO010000016.1, on the reverse strand, counting down.
CACCTCCCCCACTATCACCTCCCCCACCATCACCTCCCCAACCATCACCTTCCCCACCATCATATTCCTCTCCACCTTTCTCCCCTCACAGCTGCCACTTTAACCACACCCACTTGTACATACTTAAGCCAGTCCGAATCAGCCAAGTACAGCTTTTCAGTGTCCTTGTGGAGAGCCAGGTTCAGCTTGGTGTCCCTGGGATGTGTGAGGGGGAAGGATAGCTATGATGTCATGCATTGATAAAGGCAGTTGGAACGTACCAAGTCTCCAGGGGCGCCATCAGATGAATAAGCCCAGCTGCCACTCCTAGTGGGGAGGAGGAAGTGATGTCATAGTAGGGCGAGGCAGGGGAAGGTCTCCTGTAACACACCATTCTCTCCTGACAGTCTTATATCTGTGATGTGCATGTGTGTCTCTATGCTGGTCACCAGCACAAGCAAAGTGTCGTGTTCAGGGCAGCTGGGGGAGTCTGGAAGGCATTTGTGACGTGTGAAGAGCTGGGCAGCCGTGTCTGTTAGTGTTTGAACCTAATGGGCACCAATTAGAGAAGGTTAGTAGTACCCGTGTTAGCAAGTTGAGAGGGGGAGTGTCATCATAGTACACCTAAGGAAAGGCAAGGGTTTTCCTAGTGTGTTTGGGAGGGAGGATCTGTGTTGTGTTGTGTGTGTGTGTGTGTGTGTGTGTGTGTGTGTGTGTGTGTGTGTGTGTGTGTGTGTGTGAAGAATAAAGGAGAGAAAGGGAGGAAGGAGGGCAGCAAGGGACAGTTGTATGACCACATACAAGTGTCAACATGTCTACTTCAAACCACATCACTGGAATTGTTTTGTACCATTGTCACAATCACATACAAAGTATGAACAAAGAAAAGAGAAAGCTATCTTTTTTGTCTACCCTGGATGACTGTTGGCAATCACAATGGTATGTCTAAATTCAAGAGATTACATCCTCTCAATTCAATCAACTTACTGTTGATTTATTTTATTTATTTATTTTATTCAACCTCAAGGGCAGCCTTTTATACATTTTTGAAGTAATATGTGCAGTGGAAGTGAGCAAAATGGCTGCCAATGGGAGAGATACAGTGAACATGCAGTACATGAACTTGGGGTATTGACACAGCAGATTGCTGCAAGAACAGCCACTCTCGGTATTCTACTTCGTGTGCACTTACCAGTGCCCTGAGTTGCTTGATCTCCTGCTGCCTCTCGTGAAGTACCTCTCCACCAAACTGCTCCAGCCCCTTGGTAAAGGTGTCCTGCCAGCTCTTCAGGTCAGACCACAAGCCTTCCATCTGCTTCCTGCTGAGGATGACCTTAGTGTCCTCACTAGGAGGGGCCATAAAGGTAGGGGTGGGAGAGGGAGGGGCCATAAAGGCAGGGGTGGGAGAGGGAGGGGCCATAAAAGGTAGGGTATTCGGACAGCACGAATCCTTACGCTGTGTCCTTGAACTGGTCATTCCAAGAGGTCAGCCTTTCCTCCACCACTGCCACCTATGTAGGCAACACCTACGTTACACAGACACCTGCACACCTACGTTACACAGACACCTGCACACCTATGTTACACATACACCTGCACACCCACGTTACACAGACACCTGAACACCCACGTTACACAGACACCTGCACACCCACGTTACACAGACACCGGCACACCCATGTGCATACCTTTTCCGCGATCGCATTCTCCATGTCCTGCAACCTCTGGGCCATGTTCACAACTCGATCCCTCCATTGCCGCATATTGGAGTGCACGTCGGTCACCTGACCAAAATTACGTTGCGGCTCATAAATGGGTGTGGCCAGGATATAATGTTCCCCACCCACCTGCTTTGTGTCCTGATCGGTGAGGAGGATGGCAAAGTGAGTGGCCATCTTGGACCACGCCTCCTCCCCCAGCTGCAGCCTCTGCACGCTCTGGAGACTGAGTCTCTCGGCCACCGTGTGGGCGAGGCTGTGCGAGGTTTCCCGCCAGAGTGTGCACTCGGCTGTCAGGTTAGCTGGAAGTGGGCAGTAAAGAGTGTCAGGGTGGTGTGTGTGTGTGTGTGTGTGTGTGTGTGTGTGTGTGTGTGGCGCGTAGGGGTCACACAGGAGCTACGTACTGATGTGGGTCTCAAGTCGCTTTCTCTGCAGCTCGTAGAGATTGTGGTACTCTACTAAGAGGCTAAGAGACAAGAAGAATAGGTCACACATGTGCATGTCTCCATATGCACATACACATTGTCACTTGCAATATTGTAAACTAATTAACTCAGTACATAAACTAAGACAGTTTTTCAAACAACAATGTTGAAAGAAACAAGTTACTTGCTACAGTTATAAATCAAACCCTCTAAAATCAAGTGAAATGAATGGCTAATGGTCTCATGATGTTCAAGAGAGTTACTTACAATTTCCAGGTTAGCAATCTTTGCATGTGGTGTTACTAATTATCAAAGTGATTTATTAACAATGTCCATTATAGACTACCAATACAGCATTTAATAACTGTTCAAAGCTACCCATAGACACAGCAAACACGTTGGTGCATGCAGTGGCTTGCTTACTTTGAATTCTTTTCAGACTCAACCAGTGCTGTTGAGAGCTGAGGGAAAGTACAACAGCACATTGGTGACATACACTCTGTGCACGGGAGGAACACTTAGTGTGTACGGGAGGAACACTTAGTGTGCACGGGAGGAACACTTAGTGTGTACGGGAGGAACACTTAGTGTGCACGGGAGGAACACTTAGTGTGTAGGGGGGGCAAGCGTGAGGAACACTTAGTGTGCACGGGAGGAACACTTAGTGTGCACGGGAGGAACACTTAGTGTGCACAGGAGGGAACACTTAGTGTAGTGTGCACGGGAGGAACACTTAGTGTGTACGGGAGGAACACTTAGTGTGCACGGGAGGAACACTTAGTGTGCACGGGAGGAACACTTAGTGTGCACGGGAGGAACACTTAGTGTGCACGGGAGGAACACTTAGTGTGCACGGGAGGAACACTTAGTGTGTACGGGAGGAACACTTAGTGTGCACGGGAGGAACACTTAGTGTGCACGGGAGGAACACTTAGTGTGCACAGGAGGAACACTTAGTGTGCACGGGAGGAACACTTAGTGTGCACGGGAGGAACACTTAGTGTGCACGGGAGGAACACTTAGTGTGCACGGGAGGAACACTTAGTGTGCACGGGAGGAACACTTAGTGTGCACGGGAGGAACACTTAGTGTGCACGGGAGGAACACTTAGTGTGCACAAGAGGAACACTTAGTGTGCACGGGAGGAACACTTAGTGTGCACGGGAGGAACACTTAGTGTGCACGGGAGGAACACTTAGTGTGCACAGGAGGAACACTTAGTGTGCACGGGAGGAACACTTAGTGTGCACGGGGAAACCTTAGTGTGCACGGGAGGAACACTTAGTGTGCACGGGAGGAACACTTAGTGTGTAGGAACACTTAGTGTGCACAAGAGGAACACTTAGTGTGCACGGGAGGAACACTTAGTGTGCACGGGAGGAACACTTAGTGTGCACAAGGAACACTTAGTGTGCACGGAGGAACACTTAGTGTGCACGGGAGGAACACTTAGTGTGCACGGGAGGAACACTTAGTGTGCACGGGAGGAACACTTAGTGTGCACGGGAGGAACACTTAGTGTGTAGGAACACTTAGTGTGCACAAGAGGAACACTTAGTGTGCACGGGAGGAACACTTAGTGTGCACAAGAGGAACACTTAGTGTGCACGGGAGGAACACTTAGTGTGCACACGAGGAACACTTAGTGTGCACGGGAGGAACACTTAGTGTGCACGGGAGGAACACTTAGTGTGCACAAGGGAACACTTAGTGTGCACGGGAGGAACACTTAGTGTGCACGGGAGGAACACTTAGTGTGCACGGGAGGAACACTTAGTGTGCACGGGAGGAACACTTAGTGTGCACAAGAGGAACACTTAGTGTGCACGGGGCTCACATTGTCATACACCTCTTTGGACTGCTCTGTGACCTCAAAGTCATGTTCCTTCACACTCGCCAATTCCCTGATAGGGATGGTAGGGAGGGTGTGTGAAGGTGGAAGGGAAAGTAAACGAGGACATGGAATATGAATAAAGCCTCAATTAAATAATGCCCATCTGTCACTCACTGTGCAAGGGATGAGATTGTTGATTTGAATTTCTTCAGTTCCGCTGTTAGCCTCTTGTCCAGGGCTCTCTGGGCCATCACCTCGTCATGGAGACTAAAGGGGGCGGGGTGAGGCTAACTCCTGCATTTTGGACACACACCCTATCCTTGCGCAGTAACATACCTCTTGACTTGTCTAGGGATCCGGTCAATGAGGTTGTTGTACCTCTGCCTCAGGTTGGCCAACAGCTCACCCCTCTCTGCACAGTGCACTGTTACCTAGGAGATGCCGGCCGAGGCTGAATGCACCTTCAGACAAACCCTAGGCCCTTGTGTGATCATTCTGACCCACCAAGCCCCCTACCACAGCTCAGTACTTTTGGCTAGCACATGTGCTCCAAACCAACACTCACACTGCTATCCCCAGGTATATACCTCCACATACACACCAATGTAGACCTCCACATATACACACACCAATGTAGACCTCCACATATACACCAATGTAGACCTCCACATACACACACACCAATGTAGACCTCCACACACACACACACACCAATATTAGACCTCCACACCTGTCTGATGATTTCATGGAAGCATATGTTGTAGATCACCTGCTCCTTGTGCACCAGATCCAGGAGGTGATGCATCTTTGGTGCAGAGAATGAGGGAAAAGGGAATGCAATAGACGATTGGAGGAACACTACTTACTTGACTTGGGCCACAGAGGTCTGAATCCTCTATGGTTTCAGGGATGCCTGCCTCCTTCAGGAGCATGTCCATGGTGTGCTTGGAATAGAACCAAACCCCTCAGGCCCTGAACACAGAGGACGAGTGGGTTACCTTGAGAGCTACTACTTCCTGCCTTCCTGTTGGCTTCCTGTTTATTAAAATGTAGGTGATTATTAAATGTCTATGGTACATGTTTGTGTGTATATGTGTATATGTGTGTATGTACACATGTTTTTTGTGTGTGTACATATGTGCTGTGTGTGGACACATGTGTTATGGGTGTATGTATGTGTACAAATATTTGTAAACATGTGTATGCATGTGTTTATGTATGTACACATATGATAAGTGTATTTGTGTGTTGCATGTGTACTTTCAGTTTATACTTGTGTATAGTGATGTTCACGTATTTGCTACTTCCCTAGTGCGCTGACTTACATGGACGGGAATATTGTCATGTGATGATCATGATTTTCAGTCTGTGAGGTGTGGGTACTGTGGGATGATGAGGGTAGGTGAGGTGGGGGGAAGGGAAAGGAGTATTGATGGGGGTAGGTGGGGTGGGGGGAAGGGAAAGGAGTATTGATGAGAGAGAGGCATTTGGTGTACTCACTCTGTGTGAAACTCCAGTCCATGAACACCTGGATGTTTGACAATGTGGTATTCTTCCGGGATCAAAGTGGCTGGCAATGAGGCCTGAAGTTATAAGTGGCGTGCGTGTGTGCGGATGTATTGTTGTGTGCATATACATGTGAGGACATAGGCGTGGAGGTTATGCATTGGTGTGTGGGCGCAAAAGGAATAATGAGCTATGGTCCCCAAGCGCCCACCGTTGCCTGCTCAGTGTCGTCATCGTGTGCAGTCTCTGAGTCGTACAGGAAGGATATGTCTCTCCCAGCCCCGCAGACGCAGGGAGTGTGGTCCGTCAGATGCTTCAGTCTTCTCCATCTCTTGGGGTAGTGCCAAACGTTGGCTGGGGGATGTGTGCTGGGCTGCATGCACATATATGCAAAGCTTCATGTGTGACACGACAGGGACGAGCGAAAATCTTACTGCCGTGGGAGATGGGGCTCTGCTGGCGAGCGCTAGGGACTTCCCCTTTAGCGCGGGATCAGCACCTCGTTGCCTTTTTAACGACAAAAGCAACTCCTGTGGAAGGCAATCGGCTGCAGGAAGGCTGCCCGCTGGAACGGGGCTCTTGAAGGAGTCGATATAAGGCAGAATGCAACCGGCCCTTTTTTCTTTTGCTGTCTGTGTGCCGGGGCGAACTTCAGGCAGCGACAGAGATCGATTCTGATTTTCAATTTCGGCGAAACTACTTGATGCCATTGAAGTGGTGGCACACAGTAATCAAGTTTCAGGCTTGCATTTCCATAGAAACGTGTGCACGTGACCTTTCCCGGGTGAATATTGAGCGATGTCCGATCTGGACATAGCGAAGAAACGCCTAGCTGAGACACTGAAAGATGGCGCACCAAAGTATTGGGAGCTTATGAGGAACTGGTGTAAGAGAAAGGTATGTGGAATATCATACACACGTCGTATATCGTACTTGGTAACGACGTGGTATATTAAATAGGGATACCAGTTGAGATGGTTCTGAACATTCTCTTGTGCACAGATTGTGAAAGAAGAATTCGATACAAAGGCCCGAGGACTATTGGGGGACGGCAACATCCAGCTACATAATGAATTCCTATTTGCCATCTTGGTCAAGTGCCAGTTGGGAATACACTCAGGTAAAATCGCTTGGATAACTCGAGTCGTTCGTTTTTACAACCCGAATCATGGGTTTTATAGATAGCAGGATGACATGGGGCGCTTCACACATGCCTCGCACGACGGGCAAGTCGAAGCAAATGAACCTGGAGATGCTACCCTCCGCCATGCCGTACGGCGCCATGGACACATTCCAATATCACACTCCTCTCTCGGCGCAGCTGCCGGGGAGAGACCTGGACACAATCCTTCTGTGTTCCCACGAGATGTTGCTACCTGACCACTCGACACTCCACACCAGGATGCTTCTAGGTGCCTGGGAGTGTGGGCTGGAGGGTGTGACGGAAGAGGCAGCCCATCTGATGCTTCTAGCATTACAGGTCAGTGCTTGTGCAGACTGTCATGCCCATGGCTGTCATGACCATGGCTGTCACGACCATGGCTATCATGCCCATGGCTGTCATGTTCATGGCTGTCATGCCCATGGCTGTCACGACCATGGCTATCATGCCCATGGCTGTCATGACCATGGCTGATCACTGCAGGAAGACAAAGATATATTGGCCTCTTGTGTGTTTTTTAGTGCTACTTGAAAAACGTCATCACCACTTGCATTGCCCAATGCAACTCTTGGAGGCTTAGGGAAGGCTGCTTCAGGTATGCGTTTGGGAAGGGTGTGGCAAGCGGATTGCAGGGAGGGAGGAGTCACAACATCACAGAGGCAGAACTAGAGGGGCGGAGCACACAGAGCTGCAGTGTCCCCATCACACTGTTCCATGTGAGAGATGCTCTTCAGGTAAACCTGTTGACTGGTGTGGTGCTTTGATTCAAGGAAGGGACCTGGGGGGAGTGGATTGTGTTATAAATATCAGATGAACTTCCATTTTTTTTTTAACTGACAGATGAACAGATCCAGTTTGCCAGTTCACACCATTTATGCGTGTAACATGGAGCGGATTCTGGGTGGAATGTGGCATCCAAGCCAGGAGGAAGAGGAGCAGCAGCAAGCTGTTCGTGAATGGAGACGGACTGCTGAACTCCCTATACCATTCAGCTTGCGTCCTAACAGATAATGCATTGTAACTTCTATTATAATTTTATCTGTAATAAACTAATGCATTTAAAAATCAACCAAAAAAAAATTGCGCGCCTACTTACGTGAAATTAGATTACGGTTGCTCTGCAATATGGAGTACGACCAAGATGGATCGGAGTTGCCTTTGAAACGCCAGAACAACACTCTTCCAATTTACGGCAACAAAGAAACTATGAACTTGAATTCGATGCTTCTCACTAATATTCGAGCGTCTCCTTACTTTAAAATGGACCTTTTTGAGTTAAAGACCTTTCACGAGGTAGTCGATGAAATTTACTACAAGGTTCGTTAGGTTCCGCGTTTGTTTTTACGCACTGGCACTTCTAAGCTTAATTTCTGATGCTAAGGTTGAGCATTTGGAACCGTGGGAAAAGAACAGTCGAAAACTCGCGGGGCAAGTCGGAATGTGCGCTGGGGTAAGTACCGTCCTTGGCTCCGGATGGCCGGCAAGTTTTGTTTTGTTTTTGGGGGCCAAAATATCCAAAGACCGCCTTGCATGTAGTACGGACACGTGCAGGTACAGTGTGGGTGGTTCTGGCACATCCGTTGTGTACACTTCATTCTCTATCGGGTTCTCTGTCTTTTCAGAGCAGGCTGTCCAAGCATTGGCTGTGCCCATCGAAAACTGTTAACCGTTAACAGATTGTTTTATTGGTAATTTGATGCGTTGCATGAAGGAAAACGTTCAAACAGGCACCATTCTGCAGCAGTTATGTTTAATCTTCCTTCTTTCTTTTTTTTTTTTTTTTTGCATTTCTCTAGGTCAGAGGAGTTGGAGCAGGTGGAATAGTTTCTACTGCATACTGCATTCTTTACAAACTGTTCACTTTGAAACTGACTCGTAGGCAGCTGAAGACCATGTTGAACCACCACGACTCGCCCTACATTAGGGGGATTGGGTTCATGTACATCAGGTGGGGAGACCATGGTGTATAACATTACATTGGTTTCATTTTCAGACATTGTCCATTTTGTTCACTCCTTGCTTTGAATGCAAACACACGCAACACACACACATAAACACACACACAACACATTTTCCACCCACTTCCTCATTAATTCAATAGATACTGCCAACCACCGTTTGACTTCTGGGATTGGTATGAACCGTACATCAATGATGAAGAGGTGGGTATGCCATAGATCAGTATTAGTGTGCTGGTACAACTGTGTCTTTTTTTTTGCACCTGTTCGCAGGAAATTGACCTGAAGGCAGGTAGTGGCTATACGATCACGATTGGTGAAGTGGTGCGTACCATGATGACCAAGTTGGACTGGTTTGGCACACTGTTTCCGCGCATGCCAGTCAACGTGCAGCGAGAACTTGAAGATAAGATCAGGGTAGCCAAGCAGACAATGAGGTGAGGATCGATAAGGTGGAGATGGCTGGCTGCAAAGCTGCTCACATCCCAACTAATGTTTTGGCAACAGGCTAACGGAGAGTGCTGCAGCTGGGGAGCAGCAGGACCAAGGGTGGGAGGAGGAAGGCAATGAGGTTGAGTATCAGAATGGCGAGGAGGAGGAAGAAGAGAGAGATAACTGGAGAACGAAGAAGACACGGGAGCTGCCAGAGGAGGGTTTGAGGGAGAAGTCAAAAGAGAAGTCAAGGGAGAGGTCGAGGGAGAGAGAGAGATCACAGGACAGACACAGAGACCGATCCAGGGAGAAGGATAGACCAAGAGTGCAAGACAGATCCAAGGATAAGGATAGAGGGAGAGACAGATCCAAGGATAGAGGGAGAGACAGATCTAAGGATAGAGCGAGAGACAGATCCAGGGACAAGGACAAACAACGTGGTAGATCTCGAGAGAGGAAGTCGAGGGAAACGTCTCGCGAAAGGCAGCGTAGTTCATCTCCGAAAAGGTGAGCTTTTAGGGTTAAATCAATTAAAGCACGCGACCGCTTTAATTGCAAAGAACGCCCCAAGACGAATGTTACATCTTCTATCCTCAGATCATCACCCAAAGACGCGGAGCACGTAAGGTCACATTCTAAGGGTAAAAGACAGGGTAGCAGATCACGATCCCGCGAGAGGTGTAAAAAATCGCCAAAGAGAAGTCGTTCGGTGGACCGCAAGAGGTCTCGTTCCCGTGAGAGACACCACAGGTCATCCTCAAGAGGAAAACACTGAATTACATCTCTCGCGCGCTTTCGCAACCACTCTGACAACCTTGTATATACATGCCATTGTTTTGTGTGCATTCAGTATTTGGTTCACAAAGCTTCATAATTTGATGGTACAGTAAAGACCAGGATGTCTACTGCTTCACAGCAAAAATACGTTGAGGAAAGTGCCTCTCTCGCTTCTGCTGCCTCAATGTCTTTCGGCTGAGCTCTGATTTGGTCAACGCTCTGCGAATTGCTCTGGTCTTCTTTTCTCTGAGGTCAGTTGGTAGAAATTTCTTATCAGCGTAGAACTTGCGTAGGTTCTCGCGTTGGGTCTGATTGATGACTGTGAGAACACGAGCGATCGACTTCCTCACTACTTTGCTGTTTGGGTAGAATATAAGCAGAATAAGTGCAGATGTCACTAAAGATCATATCCCTACATTTTCGACAGCTTCGAAGCTGTGCCTCCAGTAACTTTATGTACTCTCAGCTGAGAGAGTTCGGTCTTTAACTCCTCCAGTTGTTTCAGGAGGTCCTCTTTGGTCTTTCCTCTCAGCTCGTGGGCCTTCAATTTGCCCTAAGGGTACCCCGCCAGGTGGAAACAAAAAATAAAGTAATTATGCAAGCTACCTTCCGACAGAAGATTCATAATAACATTAAAAGCCAAGGATGCTCCCAGATACAAGGTGAATATTGCTTACCATCTTTTCACGCTGCTTTAGTTAAACGAAGAGAAAGATCACGTGCAAAGCGAAGTCAAATAATCCGCTCGACTTAACTATTCAATAACGGCAAAATGGCGCCGACCAGTAAGGGTGCGTCACTGTACCTTTATTGGATCCTATCGTCCGCCGCTATAGTACTGACATCAGCGCCAGTGGCATTGGGAGGTGGAGGGGCGTGTGTGGAACTGGGTTTTTCTTCCAGCCTTCTTTGCAGTTCTTGTGACGAGCTGAGGCAATTTTCTCTGAACGCTCTTGAAGACGATTGCAAGAAGTGCTGTCAAACAGAAGGTTCTACTGGTGTGAACAAGGTCTGTATGTGCTATGCGCCAAATAATTGCACTATGTTGATTCATCTTTATAGAAGTACGCAGGCGCTCTAATTGAGGTTTGCGGATGAAAAGTTGGTCGGTATCCTCACTTACAAGGTCAGGGCGATCTTGTGTGTATATTATTATTTTCTTCGTGGTGTGTCATTCCGAGCTTTCGAATACAGCTTTTATTAAAGGAGACAAGTCGAAGCAGTTTAACGTTGAGATCAAATACAAAAAGGGAGCTGATCCGGTTCTTAGTCTCCTCGATGAAAGCAGAACTGTCGTTGACACGCTAGCGTAAGTCCACTTGTTGTATTGACGCGCGTTGCATAGCCGCCACAAAGATGGAAAAGTTCGTTCACTCTGCATAAATCTTAATGTATGGTGTGCATTAATATGAACCTCCTATTCGTAAGAGGCTGAAGCATACAGTGTTCCAACACATAGAGAGCTTCCACAAGTGATATTTGTGGTTTTTGATTGAACTGTTGAAGCTACCACATTTATGGATAAGAATTGGAATTGTTTAACAATGTTACAGTCATAAATGATTGGTAATAAACAAACAAGGGTTCAAAACACACTACTTTTGAGCAAAACTCCTGTGCGGAATGTAGTTAAGGGCTCAATTTATTTTACATAAACCTTGAGGGTACCTATTATAGTCGCAAGTTTGTTGAGTTAAGTCACATGCGTTTGGAAGATCAGTCCTGATTTGACGTTACGGTAATTCGGCTTCAAGGTCTGGAAGTTCTAGGTCATCATTGGTAGGTTCCTAGGGTATGTGCATATGGGATCGTTTCCGCAAAAAGAAACCTAGTACATACATTATAAAATTTACAGTACGCGCAATAGAAATGTAACGCTTGCGTTGAATTGTATGGCTGATTAGAAATTCAGCGTCATACAACATCGTGACAGATACTCCAGTTCTCGGTTCGTAAGAAGCAATGTCTAGATAGAATATTTTTAAAAAATTGAAATATTGAAAAAAAACATTCGTTAAGCCCCTTTTCGGAAATGATCCAATATTATTTGATAATCTTTTTAAAGGCCTCTTAACCCTCGTCAGTAGCGAATTATACTCATTTTGCTGTTTGCACATTGATTAGGGATGTATTTAAGTACCGTGGCATAGCATTGAAGCGTCATGTAACGTGGTATTGCCACATAGCTAAATTCCGTAACTGTACACACGCTGCAGTTCAGTAGTAGCATTATGTTCCACATATGACAATGTACACCATTCCTATGTTGAGTACCTGTCTGTGTTGGTATAATGATGGTAATTGTTGTTGCACTCAACAAAGCTCCTTCTGATCTGGACACCTCCATGTAAATGAATGGCAACTGATCTGGTGTTCGGTGCCAATGTGTACATGTACAGCTGTACTTTTTGAGGAATTGAAAACAATGGCCACATGAAAGTAACAACAGATTACGGAGGAAAATGTCATTCCAAAAACGTACAAATCAGGATCGATCTTTCCAGACACTGTCACTTAAACCAACAAACTTGCAACTGGAATATGTATTTATATATATGGAACGTTCTGTACGAAAATGGGTCTTGTGGATTTTATTTTATAGCATAAAATTTAAATCGATATGTCTTCCGTAATATTAATATCAAAGAAACAGCAATAATCTGTTAGCTATTGTGAATCATCTGTAATGTGCCATTGGCCTACCAGCTCATGTAGAGTGGCTGGTAGGCCTCAAGAGACATAGGAATGGCACCTGGTATTGTGGTAAATAAAAGTTCTTGGTCTTTTTGGTGACAGGAAGTTGAAATGTGGTAGATAACAAGTTTGGTCTTTGATGAACTGCTTACTGTGTTGATGATGATAACACTAAGTACTGATTTAGAGTTCGTCTGTGCCTACGAGATGTGAACTAGTTTTCTCCATCTTCAGCCACTAGAACTCTGCACTGTGTAATACTTGGTGCATCTTACTTTGCATGCAGTACACACACACACACACACACACACACACACACACACACACACACACACACACACACACACACACACACACACCCTTACTCCTCCACAGGGGAAGTCAAATCAGACCATGTTTTAGCACCTATGTCTCAATTTGTTTAAAATACTTGTTTATGTTTGTTATTCCAATTTCTAAATAAGTGGGGATATGATGTTGTCAGGGGAGGTGTCTGGAAATATGTCCGGGGGGGGGGAGTTAGCAGGTATAACATAAGCTTATCCAGGGGAGGTGTAACCAAATAGAAGCTTGTCCAGTGAGTATTTAAAGTCTGTCCCAGGGGAGTGGAGATATAACAGAAGCTTGTCCAGGGGCAGTGTGATATATTGTTTCGAGAAAGGGGGAGGGGGGGGGTTAAATTTGCAATACTGTTATCCGTAGGGTTAAATGATGAAATAATGGAATAGCCCAATTTGATATGAAATGACAGTACACAATTGAGTAAAAGAAGAATTTATTTTTATTGTTTTTGGTAATTTCATTGTAAATGTAAACAGATATATCCATAGAAAGGCAGTGCTGTGAATACACAGGGAAGGGGGGGGAGGGGAGGAAGGGAATATTCACATACTGGATCAGTGAACAACAAAGATGAACAAAGATGGAACAAGATGGCTGCCAAACGTTGAGCAGCATGTAACATCCCATAAATGGCCCATGTTCAGCCATATTTCATAGAATGTAGTAAACAGCACAGCCTTTCTTGAAGGATCAATGACAAAAACGCATTTATTGGATTACACTACAATGAAATTACAAAAAATAAAACTAACTAAAATACTTCATTGCACTCATTGTATGCTGTCATTTGATATCAGATTTACAATGCTAACGTCTGGGGTAAGGGGGTTGTGGGGGTGGGGGTGGGGATGAAGTAACATTTCATGCTGCAAAAACTCAAGAATGGATAACATCAGGAAAAATGGAGTATTTTCGAATTGGAATAACGAACATAGAACCAAATTCTGAGACATGGGTACAAAAACATGGTCTGATCTGACTTGGAATGCCCTCCCAAGGGTGTGAGGGTACTGCAGGTAAAGGATATGGTGGGCATGTGTGGCTAGGTGAGGGGGTAAGGTAAGCTACATGTGTGGCTAGGTGAGGGGAGACCATACACTAGGCAACAGCAACTCAAATGAATGTGGTTAAAAGGTTAGCAAATTAGAGTACTGAAATTTTACTTACAAGCAACATGTTACCTAGTGTATGGTCGCCTTAAGGTTAGCTACATGTGCTAGTTGTGTGTGTGTGTGTGTGTGTGTGTGTGTGTGTGTGTGTGTGTGTGTGTGTGTGTGTGTGTGTGTGTGTGTGTGTGTTGTGTGTGGATGGATGCACCGCACAACGCAAGTGCACTGGTCTGTTTGGCATGGGAGTTGTGATGTGTCCCTGTGTGATTGCCAGACCCATAGCCCTGCGTGGGATGCTCTTGACTGTGGAGTTGGCATGGTGTCATGATGAAAATTGGCCTCGTACCTGAGTGGTTCATTGATGCAAAGTGATTAGGGTTTTGTTGTACAGACATCCAATGGAAATAACTTGTGTTTCTTAAAATCTATAGTTTGTAGTAAATCAATGTGCTATTCTAATTTTATGTCTGCAATTCCTTGCCAAAACTAGAGCTTTAAAATTATTGATGCTTTGGAAGCATTGTGGGTTATCTCTTTGCCATGTCATTTGACTGTTATCAATGGTTGATGTAGGCATGCCATCAATGGGCTTTTGTTTTAACAGGTGGGGGGTGGGTGAGGGAGAATTATTTACCACTATCAATGTGGATGAGTGGCTTTGTAGGCGTTGTGAGCTTCTATGCATAGATCACGTTAATTGCTGGCTACTTCTCAGAATCGATGTAACATAAATCACACTTTCTCTTGCAGAGGCAGCAAAAGATTTAATGATCGGAGTCTAACTCGTGATTGGCTCGCTGCTTGCTTTCGCGCATGTGATGCACAGCTTTGATCACGTTAATCACTTGATGTGTGCTCCAGGGTGTAGGTCGTTCACTGGAACCACCGCACATTGGAATAGTAGCAAATCTTTACCTTCGTACTGCAGGCATGCCATAAATGGGCAGCCAGGCTAGTCCTTTTCACATTTTAACTACGTAAGAGTTTCCTATAACATTCTCTTCGCCACTTCTAGAAAGTGGAAACGGTTACATGACTGGTTTTCAGTGCCGTACATACCACAATCACTAGCTGCGCATTTTCAGTTACTGTTACTTGGCAGATATGGTCGGAGATTGTCCGATGTCTGACCATTATTATCATCAAATCCCCCCACCTTAGATCTGCCCACTGCACCTGTCCTAGGTCCCCGCACCCTTAGATCTGCCCACTGCACCTGTCCTAGGTCCCCGCACCCTTAGATCTGCCCACTGCACCTGTCCTAGGTCCCCGCACCCTTAGATCTGCCCACTGCACCTGTCCTAGGTCCCCCCACCCTTAGATCTGCCCACTGCACCTGTACTAGGTTCCCCCACCCTTAGATCTGCCCACTGCACTTGTACTAGGTCCCCCCACCCTTAGATCTGCCCACTGCACTTGTACTAGGTCCCCCCACCCTTAGATCTGCCCACTGCACTTGTACTAGGTCCCCCCACCCTAGATCTGCCCACTGCAACCTGTCCTAGGTCCCCCCCCCCCCCCCCCCCCCCCCCCCCCCCCCCCCCCCCCCCCGCACCCTTAGATCTGCCCATACTAAGTTCTCAGAAGTCCCTTTATTTTTTAAAATTATTTATTATTTTGGCAATGGATTGTTTTAAAAGTTTACACAGTTACCCAAACTTTATAGTTTTAAAAAGAGAATATTTTGATTTTCAACTTGATTTTATAGTTGTGTTAGTAAATTGAGAGGGAAATTGAGGGCTGTTGTATTCTTTGGAAGGAGGCTCAAGTCAATGCCACCATACACTGCAAGGATAAGATAGATGTGACTGTCTTTCATTTTTGCCCTCTGGAGTGTTTGCTAATACAGCAGTCTGCAAAGATAGAAGGGTTTTAGGGTAAGGTCAACTTTTAACCCTCTTGAATCTGGCCAGAGTCCTTCCCCAACATACACACATGGAGGTACCTTCAGTGCCATATGTGAAGTACCTTTAAGGGGGTTCTGTGACTATCATTGATTATCACTGCAGCTACTATATATTCACATGTAGGCGTACATGGCAATATGAATAACATATGCTTACAGAAAATATATTTATTTTTGTTGATGAGTTGGGCTTTTACGCAAAGAGCTAGTCAAGTATGTCTAACTTGAGTTGTTGCTTTCTCACACTGGCATTCAGGTGTGTCCTACTATTGATTTACAATAGGTGAATTGACAGAGCATTGTGTACCTTCACCTCTGTAAGGCCTTATAGTGCAGGTTCTTTCCTATTAGTGCACACCTATAAATGGTTGTTTGCTGTTAATTTGGTAGGTGTCAAAAAGCTTAATCGTGTTTTAGCACCATAGCAGTGTTGGCGCGTATTCACCATATATGGTAATTTGCCATGCTTGCTTGTTATATAACAATCTATATTTATTACTCAAGAACCGGTGATAATGACTTTTGTTTCCTTTTATAGGATTGACAAGTGGGATACCGACACACTGGTGGAATTTCTTACAGAGCGACTTTCATTATAAGTCAGAATCATTATCACTAAGGGTCTTTGTCCATTGACAGTATGGCCTCAAACTGCCACACGGCAGCGGGCAATACTGGATGTTTTATACAAACACCCCCCCCCCCCCCCCCCCCCCAATTAAAAAAACATATTTCAATTTGTGGTCGATGGTTATCTATCTCTGTGGTGTAGTAACTACACAGCTCATGGCTCATGGAGACATGACAAGAAAGCAAACACACAGTGGCGCTATCTGAAGATGAGGCCGAACGACAACTGTACAATGCTACCCTGTTCACATACATAGGGTAACCCATTTGGTTCGTGTGGGGGGGGGGGGTTCTACAACATTCAGACATAAGAGGTCCATTCATCCTTCTGCGTATCGTAGCACTCAACTGAGTTGAGAAAGGTGTCACCTGTGTAGCCACCAATGACGAACAACTGTCCATTTGAAACTGCAGCAGCTGAGCTGGAGCGACCCAGGGAGATAGGGGGGCACTGGGTCCACTTGTTTTGCTTTGGGTCATACATTTCGACAGAAGTGAGCACCTGTCGTCCGTCGTAGCCACCAATGACGTAGATCCTGTCCTCGAACGCGACAGCTGCTGCGTTCCTACGTGTGGTCATAAGTGGCGCGACGGTTTGCCACGAGTTTGTTTGAGGCGTGTAGCACTCGACAGTGCTCACGCACTTCCATCCGTACGTGGCCCCGCCAATGGCGTAGATTTTTCCGCAGCAAGAAACGACCACCAAGTCGCTCCTCGCCGTCGGCATGGGGGAGATAAGTTGCCAATGCTCGGTTTTCGGGTCGAAAACTTCGGCTGACTTTAGCAAAGACGAGTAATGCGAGCCTCCGACAGCGTAGACTTTGCTGTCAAGCTCCGCAGCTGCGAAGCAACTTCTCGCGGTATGCAGGTCTGCTTTAGTTTTCTCCCACTGGTTGGTTTTGGCGTTACACCGTTCCAAAGACGCTAGCTCTTCCCTCCCATTGGACCCGCCGATAGCGTACATGGTGTCCTTGACTGACACGGTAGCGAAACGCGCCCTGCTCGTCTTCAGCGCTCCAAATTCGTCCCACGCGTTCCTGCTCACGTTGAACGACTCCACCAATGGCGTACACCCTTCTCGGTTGTAGCCGCCAATGGCGAGGAAGCCTTTGTCCGTCTGCACGGCGGTGAATCCCGCTCGTGGATGCGACATCTGTGCGTAGAGGGCGGCACCGTTCAAAGGAACGCCGGTCGTGGGGCTTGTGGGTTGGTAGGCCGAGTCGTGTCCGGAGACCCGGAGCACTACGTTGCATCCGTACAACTCTCGGGCGCGCTCCGCCACACACATGCAGCAGAGCGGTGACAGCTTAGTGCACACGGCTAGTCGCCAGCGAGTCTCGTCGCTCGACGGCACAGGCACTTTCCAGGCCGATTTGTCAAAATCCGAAATGAGCGTAAGAGACAAATCCGGTTTCATTTCAAGACGGTAGACTGCCTCACCCGGGTACCGCTCGTGGCCGTCTAGAAAACGTAGCGTCTTCTCCGCCAGATCGTACAGAAAGTTCGAATCAGCTCCATCTTCTAACACCTGCTCAACCGAAACATGTACGAAGATCTGTATCCTCGGAAGCAAGAGGAACTCCTTGCAGTTGTAGAGGTCAGTGCTGCCGTCCTTGAAGCGGAAATCGATCTTGGCTGGTTCCTTAGACAGTCTACGCGATCCCGCTGGTGGACGGTGGAGGTAGCTTCCCGTGTCGACGCTAGCTTCTGCCAAGCAATCGTGGGCGAATTCCGTAGACATCATCGCAAAACATTAGGGCATGTGTTCTGCGCTGTAATTTGGGTGACCTCTATTTATTAACATTTGAACACTGTTCCGATTGGTTGGATGCATTTTACGCGGGCTGGCATAGCCCAGGAAAGGCGCGGGAACTATTTAATAAATGAGAATCATTGCTAAGAACAAAATGGCAGGGATTGGATTCAGCGAACCAGCGTCATTTGGATGTAAGCTGTCATACTTAAGTGGAATAGCTCGTCTCTTAGATGCACAGAATTAGCCGCCGAAGTGACAATTAGTTTATACTTGGTTTGACGTAATGTGTCTGTTCTACTAAGCCGACCCGACCGTAAACGGTCAGGGGTTTGCAATGGTAAGGATAAGATGCCGAGGTTAATTTTAGGGAGTGTGAACACCTAATACCTGGTGGATAATACATGTACTGGAACGAGGGCACTCCATTCTATTTGTTTACAAACAAACCAAAGACCTATCTTCTTATACTTTAGCTTTCCCAAAGGAGCGCGTTGTCTACACTGTATCTATTTCTGGCTTCCATCGTTCAGTAATTTCTCGCGCCTGGTGCACAAATGCCTCTGACAAATGCGCATCAAAATATTTGTTATGAATATCAATCTTGTGAACGGAAGTCACTGCTAGGTATTCGTTATGTGCATGGATGTGTTCGTGGTCTCGTTTGTGTGTGTGTGTGTGTGTGTGTGTGTGTGTGTGTGTGTGTGTGTGTCTTTGTGTGTGTCTGTGTCTGTGTGTGTGTCTGTGTGTGTGTGTGTGTCTGTGTCTGTGTGTGTGTGTGTCTGTGTGTGTGTGTGTTGTGTGTGTGTATGTGTAAATGTGCACACTTGGCCTGGTTTACATGTCTGTGTGTGGTGGTGGACAGAACAACCCCTCATTGTTAGGGACATGATGGTCAGTATAGTTCATCTTGCATTGTGCCACAGTTGTGTGGGAAGTAATGGTTATGGCTTCTGTAATAGAATGGACTTACTTGCCAAAGGTCACCACCATCCAGGGCAATGTTGTGTACCAGTTTTGTGAGCAAGGTGCATGTTGTTTGTGTGAAGTTGCCTTGAGTTTAATGATAAACATAGTGTATAGCTCAGCGTCAAGGTGTGATGCAGGTCAGTTGAATCAAATTCCAAGATCTGACCAACATCTGGTGTGCATGGTATCTCTGGGAGGGTGGGGGGCAGCTGTGGTGTGCTTTGTCTACATGTAGATGTAGGGCTTTGATTGATGGCAGAGATAGGGCGTGAAGAAAAGATGGTGGTTGAGATTGGTGAGTGAAATATCTCAGGGAGTATGGTTGGTGAGGGCTGGCCAATTCGTTGTGATCTGATTGGATGAAAGCAGCACCTCTATGGATAGCTGGTGTGTGTGTGTGTGTGTGTGTGGTGTGTGTGTGTGTGTGTGTGTGTGTGTGTGTGTGTGTGTGTGTGTGTGTGTACACATCTAGCCTATTACACATTCCAAGATCACCCACACATTTGAACTATAGGTGGTTCAGCATTTGCTCTTACTGTAGTTTGTTGAAGAGAGACACCATGTTGCCCTTTCCCTTTCTTTGGTCTACAAGGAACAATGTCCTCCCTTGTGATTTGTTTCCTGGTCTACCCACATGTTGGTCTGAGGTGTGTCCACTTCCCTGTTCAGTGTTGGCATGCACACTCATAATTTGATCTTGCACCAAAGCTGTGAGAAGAATCATGTTCTTTGCACTGTTGGGTGTGCATCATAAAAAGATTCTCTTTATCAACCACTGCAGAGAGTAGAATTGCTGTTCATTTTGCTGCTAAAGGAAAGAGCTGTAGCATGCCCGGATCAAATGTGTGCACATCATGTTAGAGCATGGCCATATCATGTTAGAGCATGCCCATATCATGTTAGAGCATGCCCGTATCATGTTAGAGCATGCCTGTATCATGTTAGAGCATGCCCGTATCATGTTAGAGCATGCCCATATCATGTTAGAGCATGCCCATATCATGTTAGAGCATGCCCATATCATGTTAGAGCATACCCATATCATGTTAGAGCATGTCTGTATCATGTTAGAGCATGTCTGTATCATGTTAGAGCATGCCCGTATCATGTTAGAGCATACCCACATTATGTTATCTATATCGTGCTGAAGTATCATGTTGGATATGCCCCTTCATTCTTATTGGTGTCCCATGGGACCTGCATGCCTTTGTTGTCAGTATTAGTATTGCTGTCACGTCAGTAGAGTTTAAGATAGTTAAACATGGTTAACTGACCATGGATCAGGTGACCTATATCCATAGGGAACGCCCCAACGATCTGAGTGTATACAAAGCCGTGCATTTCAGTCTGCTGCCACCTTCCTCCTCTGTCTTTTTCTGTAGTTTCTTCACTTTGAGTGACATGATCCAGGCAGCTGTGCCTCAACACCACAAGGGGCGTGTCCCAACACCAAAAGCACCATATGGCTATACATCATCCTATGCAGCTCGTTAACTCATTCAATATGTCACTCCATCTGGACACTAAATAGAACACCTTTTCGTGTAGACGTGACAGTGGTTGTTGGAGAAGCGAACCTGAGAAACACACCACGTGTGTCTGAGTGTGGCCAATGGTGTGTCTGTCTTGTCCTTGTGGTGCTGAGGTGGGTGTGTCCTGTACAGGGGTTATATACCAGGTACTTTTTGTTAGCATAGCACACTGCCCCTCTGCACACCCACCATCTTCACACCCACACCTATGCCTTGCCACTCTGCACACCACACTGCCTCACACTACATTGCGCACGCACACCCTACATCACACTGCACACGCACACCCTACATCACACTGCACATGGCCTAATCTTATATTTTAAACACACACACCCCACCCCCCCCCCCCCCCCCCCCCCCCCCCCCCCCCCCCCCCCCGCTTGATCATGCCACACCTACCTCTCTACTCTATCTGGATCATTGAACAGCTAATCAACTACAGCCCAGTGGGAATGGAGCCATCTGCTCTATGCTGATATGACCACCTCACTGAAGTGAGCTGTGACAAGAAATTGCCTCTGTCTCTTGACACACACATGCTGTCCCTTTTCCCCCCACGCTCCAAACCACACCCCTCTTCAGCAATCCATTCCCTGCCAGTGTGTTTAGTACTGTAGCTCTGTGGCACCATTGTTCTTTGGAAACCAAAGGTGATTTGTCCCTTGAATGGGATGGTACTCCTATAGGTCAGCATGCTGTCCTGTGTGTCAGACACAGATGAATGAACAGTGCCATCCAAGAGAAGAGATGGTCGCCTGTATGTCTTCTTCCATTATACTGGTGAGAAGGGTTAAGATCCTTACCATACTGATCCTGTTATGACCTTAACCTGTGTGACCCATATCTGCCCATTGCACTGTTGGGTCCCGACTCTCTCCTCTGGGGGTGCACTGTAGCTACCCTGGCTATCCTCTTTGCTCAGGCTGGACCTCATGTGGTTGTTCAGTATAGAGGAGCTACTGGACCTTTCAACCCTTACATGTAGGTATGCTAATGGCCTGATTAACCCTTAGGTATGCTAATGGCCCGTTTAACCCTTAGGTATGCTAATGGCCCGTTTAACCCTTAGGTGTGCTAATGGCCCGTTTAACCCTTAGGTGTGCTAATGGCCCGTTTAACGTTACCTTCAGTGAGCTACTGGTCTTAGGTAAGCATAAATGGCCATAAACTGTGTCATCTGATAGGAACAACCTCCCCACATGTTATGATAAGGTTTCCTCATTAACCATAGTGCTGTCTAGAACAAAGCTGGTTACACCACTGCTAAAAGATGTGTGCACGTTTCTTTGTTGTGGGACATGTGCTCTACATCAGAGGTGGGACATGTGTTCTACATCAGAGGTATTGTAGTCAGTTATGTGCCATCTGTGTGTGTGGGGAGGGGATTCTTAGGCTGCACTATGTAGCTAGCATGGTGCCTCATGGCGCCATTGTCTGAGCTATGCTGCGACGGCCAAGCAAACAGCCAAGTCCATGTCAAGAGGTGGGACTGACGTGTGTGTTTCCTTGGCCCTCACCTCCATCAGGCTTGGCCTCTGGGGAATTGGGCAGGGCATTTTGAAGCTCTGCTACACACACACACACACACACACACACACGCATACACACATGCGAAACTCCTCCATGCTGGCCTGTCCCAACACGGGACCTCTTTCTCATTTATGAAGTGTTCCACTCTAGAGTAACCCTTTCCCTGCTATAGTTGTGCCTGGCCAGGTGATATGATGAGGTATGTGTGAGAATACTATGTGTTAGCGTGTGTGTGTGTGTGTGTGTGTGTGTGTGTGTGTCATGTGCATATATGTGATGTGTGTGTGTGGGATGTGTATGTGTCGTGTGTGTTTATGTGATCTGTGTGTCATGCATGCACTTCCACATAATGGATACATGTTTGGAGCAGCCATACACCTGCTATGGCTGCAATGACAAAGCAGTACTTGTGTACAGGGAGATCCCATGCATGAAACCACCTGCTGATAGTGGTCACGTGCTTACCTGGCAACAGTGACCCTGCTCAACTGTTGACTGTGTGAATATGAATATGCTTTTGTTTAACTCATGTGCTTGTGGGTGTGTATGTGTGCCTTTGTTGCATTCAAACTTTTTATTACAGTGTCAATGTGCAGTCTGCTTAGTGCTGCATTAGTGATGAAGATGCCAGGTGGGAGGGTACTGTGGTATTATTCACAAGTACACGACTGTTAACAACTATGCATACACGATATATATAGTGTCCCATGGTCACGTGATTGCTCACGTTACCACATCACCACATCTCCCCCTCTAAATCTTGAAGGAGGTCTTATGGTTCCAGTCCTAGAACGAGTACTCGGAGGTGGTTGTGTGCTGGAGGGCACAGGGCATGATCTGTCCTCTTGATGGTCATTGGAGGTCACTGTATGACTCTCATCCAGTGGAGTAGACTGAGCATGTACTTCCTGTGATCCAGGCTGTGGCTGATCCTTGGATCCAGTGCCTCTTGTACCATCATCCTGATCAAGGTCTGAACTTTGATTATATCATGTCCCATGGTCCTCACGTTACCACATCACCACAGGTACCTCACACCCCTTGGACACAACCACTTCATACAGTGCTGTGTCATGTCTAATGATTGGCTGATTCTGTAGCTCCAAGGAGATTTAGTTGCCTCTGCTGGATGCTGGATGCTTGCAATCACCACATCTTCGTGACATAGTCGGTGTCAAACCCTGGTCTTTCAAAAAGAAACCTGATCCCCACCCCACCCACCCACTCACACACACACACCCTCCTCCTCCTCCATACATGATTGGTCACTTTGCCTTTGTACCTGCCTAAGCTGTTTGTCTCCTTTGAAACATAAATGGTCTGGACACCCATGTATTCACACATGAATAGCAGATGGGGCTACACTGCTAGGAGGGAAGGAAAACCATGTAAATCAATACATGTACACACTCGTACACATGTGCACACACACACAGACAGAAGAGGCCTCTGTGCACTTTAATGGTGTGCTCCACATATAGGAAGAAGCACCTTAAATGGGTTCCTGTGTTATGAGAGCAGTTGTGGGTATGAAGTTTGATAATCAATTTAATGGTACCTTACTGTGTATGACATCATCGCCACCTTACACCTAAAGGTAGTAATGATTTAATGTTTACTCATGCTTGCTTGGACCTGGAGACCATTTCTGCGTGTGACTCCAGTCTTATTGTTCCTACTGCACACGTACACACATAGAAGATAACTCAGGTTCATGGTCATGTCTGATGTCAACATCACCATTCTCCCAAGGTCACTATGGTTACACATGTTGCATAGCCAAGTGCAAATGCCCCCTTCAATATGCAATAATTAGCCACACCTCTGCAGTCATCTGGACATGCCCCCATGCAGACAGGGTAGTGTCTGATAGTGGTCACGTGCTTATCTGGCACAACAGCTTGTGGGTAAGTGTTTATTTGGACCCTGCCTCAACTGTTGAAGTGTGAATATGAATATGCTTTTGTTTCACTCCATGTGCTTGTGTATGTGTGCTTCTGTGCACGTGCTTGTCCTTTGTTTCTTATTACAGTGTCAATGTGCAGCCTGCTTAGTGCTGCTATTAGTGATGAAGATGGGTGGGAGGGTACCTCACACACAACCACTTCATACAGTGTGCATAGGGGCCTTTTGGACACTGCACAACCGAGAAGAGGCCTGTATGTTTCATCACACAGTGAGAGAGCAGGGTTCTTTGTGCTCATCATAAGACACACATTGATCCTTATCTAGGATGTGTCTATAGTTGTAAGAAGCAAATATCCTGTGTTGTTGCAGTTGTGGGTTTGATGTTTGATCATCAATTTAATGATACCTGAATTGTTACTTCACTAACTGCGTTATGTTTTTCTATAGAAGTCTATTGCTCACAGCAGATGCACGTATACACACAGCTGAGCCACCTTCCATGTGTCATGTGACCGCTCCGTAATCTGACATATGTCAGTTATAAATTAATACACGTTCGCCATGCTTTTACGATGAGATCAGGCCATCGCAAAATAAAGCTTTTATGCCAATATCTATGGTTGAGAATTTCATTTTGGACTGTTCCAATATTGCATCGAGCTGATAAGACCTGGATGAAAACAGCACGCAGGTAAATGCACCATAATCTTTTGTCATTTAGGACGTATCTTAAAACATTGTGATGCAATCCACTATACTAACAATTAAGTTACACTCATACGAATGTTGAATCCATTGGTCTAATGAAAGAAATTAATGAAGAGCAAAATGGATGACGAGTGAGGACGGAGAGGGATGACCACAATACTTGATTGTGATCTTTAGTACCTAATACTATCTCTCCTGGTTACTGCACCCCCTCCTCCCCCCTCCTCCCTTTGTATTTGCTGTTGCATTATTGTATCACAAACCAAGACACCTATGACCTTCACATGAACCTGGCAACCAACACATTGACACCAGAGAGACCTGTGAACCTGAGTATCTTCAACCACTGCAGCTAGCTCAGCTGTGTGTATACGTGCACCTGCTGTGAGCAACAGACTTCTATAGAAAAACATAACGCAGTTAGTGAAGTAACAATTCAGGTATCATTAAATTGATGATCAAACATCAAACCCACAACTGCAACAACACAGGATATTGGCATTTAAGAGGAGGTGCTTCTTGCAACTATAGACACGTCCTAGATAAGAAATATTGTGGATTAATGTGTGTCTTATGATGAGCACACCACCATAAAGAGCACAAAGAACCCTGCTCTCTCACTGTGTGATGAAACATACAGGCCTCTTCTCGGTTGTACAGAGTCCAAAAGGCCCTATGCACACTGTATGAAGTGGTTGTGTGTGAGGTACCCTCCCACCCATCTTCATCACTAACAGCAGCACTAAGCAGACTGCACTGTAATAAGAAACAAAGGACAAGCACGTGCACAGAAGCACACATACACAAGCACATGGAGTGAAACAAAAGCATATTCATATTCACACTTCAACAGTTGAGGCAGGGTCCAAATAAACACTTACCCACAAGGTTGTCATCTGGACATGCCCCCATGCAGACAGGGTAGTGTCTGATAGTGGTCACGTGCTTACCTGGCAACAGCATCTAACTTGGCGCTAAATTTTGTGAGATTCACATGTCCAGTTAACTGCTCTAAAACAAATAGTCCAAATATTAGATACTGGCATACTACGATGAATTAGCTCACCAATCTCCTCCCCCCTTGTTATGTAGATTAATTATTAAGATGTAACCATTCTCCATGATTGTCACATACACTTTTCATCATTGCCTCACCTTTGAAGGAGGTTTAGGGGGTGTGTCCACACCACCAGTGGGAGGATCCTTAGCCTTATCAGCCACTACTTCAGTCTTGGTAGGGTCTGGGGAGGAGGGGGGGTGATGAGTGCTAGCAAAGGCTTTAGTACTGACAGTGCTAAAGGAGGTGAGTCTGGGGAAGAGGAAGGTAAACATAAGGTGTAGACAGTGCCATTACAGCACCCACTTGTTGTTATTGCAATGACAGTATAAATAATGAAGAGGGCTCCAATTAGAATAACCAGAAAAGCCACATGCCAAATACAGTGCTAGGGGTGGAGCCACGGTGGCCAAGCTTAGCTTGTTTCCAAACCAATGCCGACATTGACCACTGAGGACAGAAGGTAACCATAGTTAATTGGATGAATATGCTATAAACTTACAAGCCAACAGTTCTACTCCTACACCAACACAAGTGCCATGAACAAGATTAAAGATGTAAGTAAGAGAAAGATGGCGGACGAAGAACAATGACGATGACATCACTTGCCTTGGATGGGTGGGAGTACAACGAAATGCTGATATGATGGGCTGGGGAAGAGGCTTATGGTGAACATGCAATAATTGGAAACAATAACTCACATTGAGAACATGCAAAGCCATAACAATGATTCCAATTGCACAATGAGCGATGGTTGTTGGATATGGTGCATTAATTAATCAGAGTTAATAACCAAGCACAAAGGCATGCAACTGTTCGTACATCAATAAAAGAGACCAATCCACGAGTACCCCTCTTGGCCACAAAGATAAGGAGGAAGGCCACACCCCCAAGGAACAGAGACACCAACATGGCTGCCCGATGTACCTGGGTGTAGAAGATGCAATGAATATGGGACTGGGGAGAAGATGAAGGGGGCAATTAGTGTATTCAAGTAGACATTGTAGAAATACTGTGATACATAATACACACACACACAGTACATGCACACACAAACACCACACACAACACCACCAGAGATAGTATATATCTATCTGACACCCCACACACATACACACACACACACATACACACACACATACACACACACACACACACACACACACACACACACACACACACACACACAAACACCTGAAACCACTCAGCCTTTGGAAGTGCTGGCTTCATCCAAGCTGCAAAGAAGATTCCCATTACCGCTAACACTGGCCATGCCACTACCATTCAGTGCTGCACTGCTACAGCCCTCGATCATTTGAATCATAGCGCTAATGCCTCACATATCATTCACATTCTAGGTTTTAATTAGTTCATCGAGCCGGCCTCCAGCTCCCGTGGCCCATCCCCGTCCACCTCCGTTTCCTAAACATCCATCGCGCTGCGCCGACATTGTGTACGCGTGTGTGTACAGTATATGTATAAGGAATACTGATATAAGGAAGGCCGCAAAGTGGGACGGACAATACAGTGCAGATATGAGAATACATTCACCGCGGTCGATAATGCATTTGGGGAATGGTAGTTTTTAAATGTTTTGATTTTCTGTGAACCTCTATCAAATTTTTACGCATCAAGCATTGGACTAGCCTGGTTATAAGTCACTGGAGTTTTAGGTATCCATAAATTTCAATGCAAGTCCTTTGCTTGTCCTGGAAAATTTGACTAGCGCACTTTTGCTGGACACTGAACATTTTGCATAAATTTATGCAATACTAGCAACTATAAAATTCAGATCGATTCTTTCCACTTTCAGAATGGTGTACACAACTAAACCACTTTCAGAATGGTGTACACAACTAAACCACTTTCAGAATGGTGTACACAACTAAACCACTTTCAGAATGGTGTACACAACTAACCACTTTCAGAATGGTGTACACAACTAAACCACTTTCAGAATGGTGTACACAACTAAACCACTCAACTATGCACAATACAGCTACATCTTGCTCTGCAGCTCACTAAGGCAGGCATCAAATATCACACCATCGATATTATATAACTGAACAATTGAATGATATCTATGGAACACTGAAGTCAGCCGTTACATTTGAACTTTACAGCAGGCTAAACTTACATCTGGTGAGAGCCAATGCCACTGCCATCCTCACCAGATGCATCCAGTCATAACTGTTTTTGTGTATTTTTATTGAAAGTTCAAATAATAATAAATTATTATTACAAGTCCTTTTGAAATGGTGGCTAGGTATTCCTATCTCTACAGCTGACAGTAAATGTCCCCTTTGCTCAAGTGCCCTTGATCCAGATTGCCACCATGCCCTTACATGTCGTTCTAGAGGTGACATCATTGCACGGCACAATAAGCTTAGAGACTGTTTTGCCAACCTGTGCTCTAAAGCCTGCTTATCTCCTCAACTGGAGAAAGGTCCAGGCTTAGACTTCTCTAGACCAGCTGATGTGCTGGTGCCAAACTGGTCCCTCTCCAACCCTGCAGCTTTTGACCTGACGGTCATCCATCCGCTTAATACAGACCTGATTCTGGAAGCGAGCTTGGCTTCAGGCAATTCTGCAGAGTTTGGGGAGATTGGAAAGCACACCAAGAATGATCAGATGTGTGGAAGATTGGGCTGGACATGCATTCCATTAGTGGTTGAAGTTTATGGTGGTTGGGGATGTGAAGCCCAAGGATGCTTCTCTAGATTAAGTAAGAGGCTTGCCATGCAAGTGGGTGTTTGTGAAACTGAGGCACTGAGCCAAATGTACTGCCTGCTGTGCGTCACACTGATGAGGCAGAATGCAAGAGCCATTCTACTCAGGTGTGCCCAAACACCCCTTCAGGATTGTTAATCTTAATTGTGTTATGCATGTGTATGTGTGTTAGGACATACAAAACACACGAAAACATGACCAAAACTAAATAACACTTCAGAAATAATCTTGAGGGCAATATCTGGACATTATAGCCCTCATATTAGCCCTTACAAGGTTCAGATTGAGCCGGCCATACAGCTCTGATAGAACGGCAGATTATTATATATATATTTTAGTATTATTATTATTATTATTATTTGTATATAATTATTTTATTATTATTATCATTCATAATGATAATAAGGATACAAGAATACACTAATGAGAATACTCAAGAAGGGGAGCACGGGCACATCTGAGGAGGATGGCTCTTGCATTCTGTCTCATCAGTGTGACAGCCAGCAGACAGTACATTTGGCACAGTGCCTCAGTTTCACAGATTCCCACTTGCATAGCTAGCCTCTTGCTCAATCTAGAGTAGCATTCTTTGGCTTCACATCCCCAACCACCATAGACTTCCACCACTAATGGAATACATGTCCAGCCCAACCTTGCACACATCTGATCATTCTTGGCATGCTTTTCAATCTCACCAACCTCTGCAGAGTTGCCTGAAGCCAAACTCGCTCCCAGAATCAAGTCCGTATTAAGCGGATGAATGACTTTCAGGTCAAAAGCTGCAGGGTTGGAGAGGGACCAGTTTGGCACCAGCACATCAGCTGGCCTAGAAAAGTCTATGCCTGGACCTTTCTCCAGTTGAGGAGATAAGCATGCTTTGGAGCACAGGTTGGCAACACAGTCTCTCAGCTTATTGTGCCGTGCAATGACATCCCCTCCAGAACGACATGTAAGGGCGTGGTGGCAATCTGGATCAAGGGCACTTGAGCAGAAGGGACATTTACTGTCAGCTGAGAAGACAGGTAGACCTAGCCACCATTTTAATAGGACTTGCATCTCTTGAGGCTCCAAAGCTATTATTTTATTTTATTTTTATTGGCATGAATTATTAGGCATAACAATAACATCTACACACAGACATACAACAAATCAGTAAGATGGTGGCATTAACCTGGCTAGGATTGATGTAGCATTTGCCCTAACCAGTTGTAAGTTAAGGCGGCCATAAATGTCACTGAGGGTTACAGATTTAGGTTTGTTACTCAGGGTGACAATTCTCGAGGCAATTGTCGAAAACAGCAGTGTAGCTTCTCTTCCCCATGCTCCATAGCTTTCTGCCACTACAGGGATGCAAACCCAACCCAGCTCAGAACACTTAGGGTCGTCTTCATCATGCTTTCGTTCTTCAGTGGTGAGTGCGGCAGCAGTGGCTGTCACTCCCGCTTCCAATAAGGTTTGTGGATTAAGCGGTGATGTGACAGACACATCCAAGGCTGCTGTTCTGCCCATGACCCAGTTGGGAATAAGTATATCAGCTGGACGGGTCTTGCTGTGGCTGGGGGTAAGGTTGTTGCCAACCTCTACCTGCACTCCAATGTGGGCACGACGACACACTTCCACAATGCAGTCACGAAGTCTGTTGTGCCTGGTGACCACATCTCCTCCACGTTTACATGTGACTGCATGATGGCTGAGATGGTCAAGTACACTTCCTGGGCACAAGGAACACTGGGAACCCCCTGAGGTATCTAAACCAAGCCACCACTTTAAGGCAACCTGGAAAATGGGAGCAGTCAAGTGTAGCCCAAGACCCTCAGAAGGAATGACAGAAAGCCAAGAAGCAGCAAAGGGGGACGAAACTGAAAGCAGGCGAGCCCTATCTGCAACTGATGAACAATTTAGCAGTAGGTTGAATTGGCGGTCATCCAGTTTCTCTGAAAGAGCCTTCTGATGGACAGAACTGGATGAAAGGAGATTTTCAACACTGATGACATCACTTGAGGCAACCAAGCAGTTGAACATATCAATTGCCTGGGACAAGTGTGAAGTGGAATGTGATCCATAACCCGCTGAACAGACTGAAGCAATAAAAGCAGCTGGTGAATGAAGAGACAAAGATCGCAAACCAAGACCTGATATTATTGTATTGTAGAAATAAATAAATAAAATTAATAAATACATACAATAAAAATACACAAAACAGTTATGACTGGATGCATCTGGTGAGGATGGCAGTGGCATTGGCTCTCACCAGATGTAAGTTTAGCCTGCTGTAAAGTTCAAATGTAACAGCTGACTTCAGTCTGCAGGTGTGAGTGGCAAGTCGTGAAGCCAGCTGGGAAAAGGCTTCCATGGCCTCCTTTCCCCATGCTCCATAGGTCTCTGCTACTAGGGGAACACACAACCATCCCAGCTCATTACACTTGGCATCATTGGCCATGCGTTTTCTTGTTTCAGTGGCTTGAGCAGCTGAACCTGCTGACACTCCCGCTTCCAATAAGGTGAGTGTATTAAGCGGAGAGGTCACAGATATGTCAAAGGCAGCTGTCTTGCCAGTAGCCCAGTTGGTTAGCAATGAGTCAGCAGGACGAGTGTGGCTATGGTCAGCAGTGAGGTCATTGCCAGCTTCCACCTGGACACCAAGGTGAGCCCGATGACATGTTTCAGCCAGTACATCTCGCAGAGTGTTGTGTATTGTATTAATAATAATAATTATAATTATAATAATAATATAATGATTTATGTGCAAAAACAAACCTTTGTAAAAGTTTCTAAAATCATACAAAAAACTCATCATCATCCCCATGCATTGTTCCCATTACTGATGCTGAATTGCCTCTCTGAATGGCAACGGATAGCCTTTGGGCAAGATATTGAAAAGAGTTTGCTTCTCCTGACACTTGCCTCAACCGATGTCCCAGCTCTTTTAGGAAATCGGTTGTTCTCTGGCCATACACTCCTGATGTTTCTATAGCCACAGGGGTGAAGAAAAGGTGTGAGCTAAGGTGTTTGTACTTCTGAGTCTTCTTATCCTCTGCTTGTTGGGCAACTGCTCCAACTTGCTGTGCTGCGATTGTGGAGTAAGATGGTGCAAAAGTATCTGGGCATGTGGCATCCCACACAAGAAGTTGGCCGCATTTCCATGGAACCGTTGTAATTCCATCAGGTCACTTTCCATCTGAGCGATAGAGACCTGAAGGCTCAAGACGTGATGGAACATGTGCCGCCACTAAAGCCCTGTGTATTATGTCATTGATAGCTGAATGGCGGTAATGACGACCAGCACTCCTTTTGCAGCTTAAGCCATGTGTGGACACTTCAGCTCCACAGTGTTGACAAATATGGTTTCTACACAAAGGTATTCCCAGACGAAGGCCCATGGATATTCTGATAGTAGTGTCATCCATGCGTAGCCCCAGCGATGTAATTGGCATGGCATTTAGCCATGCTCCGGACTCCTTACAGGTTGCTGCAAGAAGGCGAGCTCTGTTCAACTGATCAGTTGTATTTTGCAATAGTGTGTCTGCCATAGAAGATAGTCGAAGTGAATCCCATGACTTCTGATGATGGGCAGCAACACCATTAGGCGATAGTTCTTGGCAGCCTTGAGACCAGATCACAAGGGCTTCATCCACATAACTGAGTTGGGGTGGCTGCATATTTGCCGGCAAAATCATGCGAGCAAGTTCAGAGGAGGCAGCAGCTGAAGCCAAGAAGGCAGAAGGTGCCAACTGCACAGCACTCTGAATACCAAGCCCACCACAATTTACAGGTAAAGTGGATTGTATCCAAGAAGAATCACTTTCAGCTAGTTGGATGTTAAAAGAGCTGCAGATTGTCGTCTTAAGTTCATCATCATAAATCTTCAAACTGGGTGACAGGAAACAAGGTGACGTTCTAAGCAGGTACAGAAGTTTAGGGATGGCCAAAGAATGACGCAACAAAAGGTAGGCATCATGGCAAGTTATGTAACGGAATCTCTCCTGGAGGCACTTCAGCATGGCAGTCTTAACATCAATGGCAGCGTCAAGGGACTCAGTGCCTCCAATTGGTGACCCCAATAGAGTAGCAACAGCTGGAGCAACCACACGTACCCCAGGTAAAACAGACTGTATGCCTGCAATGAGTCCGGAAGTATTACCCACCACTTCAGACTTCTGCGGGTTCAGCTCTAAACCAACAATTCCTGCTTCCTTCTTAATCATCTCTACATCATGAAGAACATCTGACAGAAGCCCTCCCAGGGTGCCATCATCCAGATAGAAAATGCACAGTTCTGACTTCAAACTGGAGCACATATTGTCAGACAAAAAAGGAGTGGCCCAAGAGGATCCCCTTTTTGGACACCTTCTGATGACTGGATGGTTTTGTCGCCCAAAAACAAAGAGGAGGAAGAAGAGTACACGGAAGAATAAATACTAGGGGCCAAATGATGCACCGCCTCAAGCATTCTGTCCCTGCAAATGGAGTTGAAAGCATTTCTGAAGTCCAGCTTTAGAAATACTTTGTTGGAACCAATGTTATTCAGGTAGAATCTTGCTGCATGAAACTCTTTTCAATATCTTGCCCAAAGGCTATCCGTTGCTATTCAGAGA
The DNA here is from genome assembly GCA_013339895.1 of Ephydatia muelleri. NCBI lineage: Eukaryota > Metazoa > Porifera > Demospongiae > Spongillida > Spongillidae > Ephydatia > Ephydatia muelleri. The sequence continues at coordinate 909,006 of JABACO010000016.1, read as the reverse complement.
GGCAATTCAGCATCAGTAATGGGAACAATGCATGGGGATGATGAAGAGTTTTTTGTATGATTTTAGAAACTTTTACAAAGGTTTGTTTTATGTGTTTATTAATATATTATTGTATTATGAAAAAATAAATAAATAAATAAATAAAATTTATGTGCACATATATCACACAATGGCAAGTAATGGCATAAATGAATATACACTAATATACTGCCGGTCCTAAAATGGGTAACTTTTTACAAAATGGAGACAAGTCTACGTTGCTGAGTTTTAGACACCTAAATATTTTTTCGGAGGATGCTGTAACCACAGAGTCTGGTAATGAATTCCAAATGTGTATAACTCTGATTGAGAAAAAGTTTGAGCGAAAATTATGGTGAGGTGATGACAAAGGACTAAGTTTGATTGAGTTCCCTCTTGTACTGTATGGTGCAAATTGATACGAAAGAAAGCTGATGTATCAAGATCTACAGACAATCTTGAAACACATAACAAGGTCAAAATACACTCTACAATACTCCAATGAATGAAGACCTAAATTAGCAAGACGATCAGTATAGCTCATAGTAGGCAGCTTTACTTGTATAAAAAGAGCTCTGGTGAAAAAGCGTTGAACTCTTTCAACACATTTAATGTCTTGTATGAGCCACGGATTCCACACTGGAGTATTGTATTCGAGAATCGGTCTCACATATGAAATGAATACTCGACAAAGCGTTGAGATATTTAGCGTTTGAAGACCCTTAAGCAGAAGGGAACACCTTTGGAAAGCCTTTGCAGCAATAGATGCACAATGTAAGCTGGACTTAAAGTCGGATGTTATATGCACACCTATCAAAAACCCTATTTAGCAGTACACCACCCAGGGAGTAAGAATTGCTTGCAGAGTTATGTCCGAAGGATATTACACTGCACTTCTGAAAAGCAGTATTAAGCTGCCACGTTTCAGTCCACATACAAAAATTCGACAAAGACAGAGACAAAGGTGAGGATGAATCAGAAGAGTGAGTAGCATAGAGTTTGGTATCATCTGCAAATATTTTAGCTTGAACTGGTGGCACTAAACAATCACAGGGAAAAAAAGCGTCGAATCATTTAGAAATCATTGCGTGATTGAACAGAAAATCACACGAAAATCAATAGAAGCGTGTGATTTTGTGTGATTTTCTGTTCAATCACGCAATGATTTCTAAATGATTCGACGCTTTTTTTCCCTGTGAATCAGGAAGGTCATTGATATAAATAAGGAATAATAGAGGTCCAAGCACTGATCCCATGAGAGATAGAATCAAAGGCTTTAGCAAGTCTATATACACAGAATCAATTTTAGAACGAATATCAGTAAGGAGAGTCCATCCATTAAGTGTGATTAGCAATTGGGTACAAGTAGAACGCCTGGCAAGAAAGCCAAACTGATCTTTGGAGATAAGGCTGTTAGAACGAAGAAAGAATATTATTGATTCATACACAATAGACTCCATTACTTTGCAACAAACACTGGTAAGAGAAACCAGACGATAATTGCTAGGTGATTTACGGGAACCTTTTTTGAAAATGGGACAAACAATTGCCTGTTTCCAACCCTGACGTATACACCCGCAGTCCATAGACATTGTAAAAAGCCTGGACAATGGAAAGGCAATGGCAGAAGCAACTGATTTTAAAAATCCAGCAGGAAAACTATCTGGTTTTTCTGGAATACCTGCCTGTCCTATGGGTTAGTACTTTGACCGGACGCACTTTGTTGAGAAGAGTTGGAGTCAAGTACTCTTAATTTTCCTCTGTGAAACAGGGCCACGCCTATCAATGTAGTATTCCTGACCAGTTTCATTTTTCTTCTTACGCAAAAGGCCACGAATATGCTAAATAATAAAGGAATCATTTTTATTAAATTTGATACTATTGGTGGAATTACATTAGATAGAGTTATTTCTTTCGCCAAATACCCTACAAAAATACTACCAAAAAGCCAATAAAAGTAAAGGGAATGTGGACATGATAAACACGATATTTACTTGGAGTGATCTGATGCCTGCATATTGTTTAGTTGTAATAATAAACTATGCTACCAATCACGACGCCATTTTGAGGTTACTCCTTTCATGGGATCGTGGGAGTTTTTGTTATTGCTTATATTTTTGTTTTTATTTTTTCAGGGCACTCCGTGATATACGGCTTCGTTTGAGGAAGTGTTGTGGTTCTAATGAGAGCACACTTCTGCCAGTGTTGTTGCGACCAATAAGCAAATGGCAGATTCTACCGATGCTGTTTCTTCCAATCCAAGGTACAGGCAACATCCATATAGCCGCGAGTAAGAAAGAAAA
>JABACO010000016.1:889185-904185 GCA_013339895.1 Ephydatia muelleri | reverse complement strand
AACAGGGACCAGCACCAGTACCAGGAGAGGAAACTGATCGAGGAGATACGTGACCTGGAGCTGGGCGAACCCATGGCCTCCGACCCCCAGTCCCCAGTCCATCCTCCGGCTCAGTCCCATCGTCCAGCGCTGCAGGGGAGCAGAGGGGCTGCGGAGGAGGACGACGAGATGCTCTTAGATGTGGGTAGCGCCCAGACTCCGAGTGGGGCTCCGTCTCTGCCTGGAGGGGATGTGGGCGTGGTCAAGGCTAAGGACACTCCCCCACAGGCGGTGGTGGATGAGCTGAAAGACCTTCTAAAGATGGATGACGAGCTGCTGATGTTGGGAGGGATGGAGGACCTTACCGGAGGGGAACCCCCCAGGGGCGGTGATGGTGCTGGTCGAGGAGGGGAGGAGGATGAATGGGGTAACTTCTCATCATTTATGCAGGACTCTACTGAAGAATCCATCTCCTCCGACTGGGAGAAGGAGTTTGCAGTGGGTGTTGGAGGCACTGGTCCCCAGACCGATACCACTGCTGACGAGCTGCTGATGTCCTTGGAGCAGTGGCAGCAACCTCAGCCACCTCCCACCATGGGTGCCCAGTCCATTATTCGCCCCTCTGCCAGCAACAGTGGTGTTGAATCATCCAAGATGGATGCCTCAGCCATATTGCCAGGGGAAGGAAAGCCGAGTTCAGTTGTTTTCTCCTCCCCCACTAAGAGCAAGCCTACAGATGGGACCACAGCTCCCCTACAAACACAACCTCCTCTCCCTACTGAATCAGCACACACACTTCTAGAGGTGGAGGGGCCATTGCCACGCCCACCGGCTGGCTCTGAACCGAACACTCTCCAGGAACTACTCGGGATAGATCTGTCCTTGACCGGCAGCTCCTCCACGCTGCCGCCTCCCATGTTGCCGTACTCAGGCACAACTCCTTTAAGTGCCACCCTTGTACGCACGACCCCCCAGAGTGTGGCCCCTGTGAACACAGCCCCCCTAAACGTAGTCCCCTTGGGCACAGCCCCCCAGAGTCAAACCCCTCATGCCGATACAGCCTCCTTGAACGGGACACTAAATTTGGCCTCTCTGAGCACAGCCCCCCTAAGTATGGCCTCTCTGAATGCAGCCTGGTCTATGGGGTCGCCCCGTCCAGCCGACGCCCACCCACCACCAAATATAGGAGGATCAGCGGTGCCTGTGGGAGCCGTGGGCCCATTCCAGCCTGTGGGAGTCTTGGGCCCATTCCATCCCATGGGAACCGTGGGCCCGTTCCAGCCCGTGGGAATGGGAGGGTCTATCCGACCAGCAGGAATGACGGGACCAGTGTGGCCGGGGGGAGTATCAGGACCTCCTCCCCCTTTGCACTCCACTCCAATGGGCACAGGGACACTCCTTCCTTTCCAACCAGCATTGACACATGCAAAGCCACTGTCTTCAGCAGGGGCAGCTGGTCCCAAGCACAAGGAAGGCTCGAAGGGAAATACGACAGCCTGGATGAGCGTGTTTGCCCATTTGGACCCACTGGTCAATGAGAAGGCGTGACATCATCACACATGCCACACCAACCAGCTATTACAATTATTTGCTTTTTACATTTTGTTTTTTAATTATTAATCTTATAACTTTAAAAAAAAGATCTCTGCTCTTTTCGGTCTTTGTGACGCAATCATGTCCCTTTGGCTATGCACTGTGTGCGAATCCGTTCAAGTTTTTTATAAACAGCTTGTGTGAGGTCTGCTTGTTGTCCTTTAATGGCATGCCTGGCAACGTATCTCATTCCCAGGGCAGAAACCGTGCTGACGTACTTGACCCCAGGATCCACTGTTGCAGGGTCTGTGTGAGCTAGCCACATCTGTGGTGTGTGTGTATGTGTGCAGTATGTGTGTGTGTGTGTATGTGTGCAGTGTGTGTGTGTATGTGTGCAGTGTGTGTGTGTATGTGTGCAGTATGTGTGTGTGTGTGTGTGTGTATGTGCAGGTGTGCGCACATGTGTGTGTAGGAGTGATGCATTGTCAGAGCTGTGTGTAGGTGTATTCTAAATGGAGCTCACCATGGCCTCAGCACCATTTGAGGCATCAATGGTCATTGTCGGTGTAATCAACAGCCTGATCTGGTGGGAGGGGCAATGTGAAGCTGGGGAGGAGGGGACAGAACGTACCAACACCAGGATGGGGAAGAGCAGGGACCACACCCACTTTGGCAGTATGCTGTACGTCATTTGTGACATAACCAGACCTGGGCATGTTGTGTGCGAGTACACACCCTGAGGAGTTGCGCGTCAACAGAGGGGTGTGGCTAGCCCCCTCTCCTGTACCTTGGGACTCAGTTCTCTGTTCAGCTCAATGCTCAGTAAGTCAATCACTTTCTTTGACACAGCATAAGGATCCTTCCTGGGACAATGGTTACATTTCACACCACAAATAATTATGTCACAAATAATTACATCATCTCACACCACAACCACACCATTCTGCCATCCCATGAAGGAAAACATCATGCCACGTGATCACCCCATCCAGATGCCACGTGATCACCCCATCCAGATGCCACGTGATCACCCCATCCAGATGCCATGCAATCACATGTACAGTGTACACACACACACAAATACACACACACATACCCTTTCTCTGCTTGTATGTTATCCAAATCCACCTCTGCTTTTGAAGCTGATGAGGAAGATGTCCACACAATGTGACATGGTCGACCTTGAGAGCTAAGGAAGTCTTCCAACTCCTTGATCTAGGTCATCACATCATTATGGCAACACACCCCACACATCAGTGATGGCCAACGTTTGGGTCGCATACCAGCAGAAAGTGACCAAACACGTTGGTTGCAAAGATTTCTCGAAGGCCATCCGGCGTGACGTCATCCTTAATCCTAAGGATGTCGCCGCCCGTCGAGAACAAATGGGTGTAGTTGCTTTTGGGAGAGCAGGGGGAGGCAAATCCAATTGGACCGTTTTCCTCGCTACTCGTACCTTAGAGTTGGTGGCCAAAGGGTGCCCCAGTTTAGGCCTGTCACGGGCATGATCCCAGCGTTGCAGAACAGCCAGTCGACATGGTTGTATCTGTAATGCGGCCGTAGTCACATATATTTAAAAACACGCGATCGTGTGGAAAGGTAAGGCGGGAGGTGCTCCCCGTGGGACCGCCGCTCACATCCCGCCATGCACGCACACCTTTGCCGGATTTCCTTAGCGGCCTTCACGGACGATGCAACGGAGCTCGTGTCCATCTGGACGACGTCGACTTGGGCCAACGGGTGCTCCGACAGCAGCTGCTGTCGAGCGCTGTTAGCCTTCTGGAGGTTCCTGCAGGCGAGGCATATCCGAACCCCGCCTTTCTCCGTTAGCAATCTCTGGGCGATGGCAAGACCTACGCCGCTTCGGTGAATCGCATGTGTGGGGTTCTAAAGTGGAAGCGCCCAATTTCAAACACACGTACGCGTTTGCTCCAGTTATCACAGCTACGGGTTCCATCTCGATAGAGAATACGGTAGACTACTACAAAGTAGATCATGAAATGAAACTCATTAGCACTTTTTTTTTTTAATGAGTTAGGATGTCTCGTACCCAGACTCGCGTCAAAGCGTGATTACATCACCGCAACTTCCGCTGCGTGTGAGTCTGGGTACGATAAGGCAGGTGGAATGACTTTATTAGTATACAGATCGCAGCAATAAATATGCTTTCTTACCTAAGGCTTTGAGGGTGTCAGTCTGAGTGGTAGCACTGTGGAGTTTGACGTTGAATTAGAATTGGTAGTGCCCTAAGAACAGCCGGCCTTCGATTCGCGCATTAAGTCGCTTCGGGATTGCTGCGGAAGTTTATTTTCGTTTAGCATATTATTTTGCACTGTTTTTAAGCCAGTTCAAATCACAACTTTTAAGCCTATATTAACCGCTTAAATAATACAGTCCAATTACAGCGCACTTGCGATGCATGCACGTCTCGAACGCATGGGGACGGGTGCGTATTGGCAATGAAACGGCAACGGTGATGGAAGATGGTGAACTAAGCGAAGGGGAGATCCTCTCGAGCCATGAGAAGGACGGACACGATAAAGATGAGCTCTCGCCATCTAGAGCAGTTGTTCCTAGAAACGGTACCGGTAAGAACCAGTCTCCAGTGAGGAACCCGCATCAAGTCAAAAGTGTGACTAGTGGAGCGCAGAAGCGAAAGAAGAAGAACAAGAAGAAACAGAACAGAGTTAATTCGGAAGCCAGCACTTCGAACTTAGCGCTTCGCTGCGAGGGAGATGATGACGATGGCGAATGCAATTCCGGCGACCCCGCGCGCAAAAGAGCTAGGCTCGAAGGAGAAAATGGCGCCGCACTAAACGGAGAAGCACTGGAAAATGGCTTTCCGAAGGTAGCAACAATAATGCAGCAGAATTCGGGCTCGACGGGGAAAAAGGGTAAGAAGGGGAACAAGAGAAACAGTACCCCTAGCGTAGGCCAAGCCACTGGAAATACTGTGTCAATGCTGTTACAGAGGCTGTCCCAGCCAGCATCTGAAAGCAAAGGCTCTTTTCTCATGAAGACTATCGACTTTAGTTTGGCTATACGACGTTTCTTTAATATTGCAAACGGCCCTACGTTACCCGACGTCCCTTCTGGGACGGCAAGCAGGCGCGTCGTTGTGGTCTGGTTGTCTCAAGTGTCCGCAAAAATGTTCACCGCTTCTGACGAGTCGTTTAGACAGCTGAAATCCTTATCTGGGTTCACATTCGACATAGAAAACCCAGGATCAATGTACTTCTCCAAAATGGGTCTGGAGGCATTTATGGTACTGCCAGATGATGGGGAGGAGGAGGAGCAAGATGACCCAGTTGGACCATTCACCAAAGCAGAGTGCCTGCTGTCGGAAGTGGAGCTAATCAGCAACGAGTTCCCGTCCGCATCCACTCCTCCCCAGGACTGGGCACAGTATGTCACCCTGTCCCGAGAGGACGTGGGTGGAGCCAGCAATGTGCCAACAGTAGAGTCATGCGACAAGCAAGGCAAATGCATGGTTACAATGGAGTCGTGTGGTGCCAAAGAGGGGTCACGTGATGCCACACAGGAGTCACGTGACAAGCCTGATGAGGTATTGACTGACATCATCGGGTCACATGAGGAGGGACTAACTTGCGTACAGAACGGTTCAGTACACAAGATGGAGGGCGTGGCTGGGTACCCCATATTTGCCCTGGACTGCGAGATGGTCAGCACCTCGCTGGGTCTGGAGCTGGCTCGAGTGTCTGTGGTGGACGAGTCCCTCCAGTGCACCTACGATTCCCTAGTGAAGCCCCAGTCCCCAGTCCTCGACTACCTCACCAGGTACAGTGGGATCACCGAGGAGACTCTGAGGGAGGTCACTACCACCTTGGCCGATGTCCAGCAGAGCCTGGTGGAGCTTCTACCCAAGAAATGCATCCTCCTCGGTCACTCCCTTGAGAATGACTTCCGTGCCCTCAAGCTGTCTCACCCTCATGTGATAGACACGTCTTGCCTCTTCACTCCCTGTGCCCCAACCCTCTACAAGCCAGGCCTGCGCCACCTGACCAAGCAGCTCCTCTTGGAGGACATCCAGCATGGCAGCGGAGGCCACAGCTCTGTGGAGGATGCCATGGCCTGCATGAAGCTGGTGAAGAAGAAGCTGAAGGAGGGGAGGGAGTGTGTCATCCCATGGTCTAACAAGAACAAAAACCTGATCAGCAAATTGGCTGGCAAGAGGAAACGTGTGGCAGTGGTGGACAAGTCAAGTGTGGTGAACCTGTTTGGGCAGGAAGCAGCCGAGAAAGTGTATGTCACTGATGACGCTGAGGCAGTAGAGCGAGTGTTGCAGCTGGCAGGGAAGGTCGACTTTGCCTTTGTCCAGATGCACGCTGTTGAGCAATGCTTTAAGACATCCTGTGAGGCCACAGCACTGAGAGAGGTGGTGGAACGTATGGACGAGCAGGCAGCCAGAATCGTGCGCGAGTGCCCTGTGGGTAGTGTGGTGTTTGTCGTGTGTGGGAGCAGCTGCATCAACGAGGCCAAGAAGCTCCAGATGGGAGGCGGCTTCAAGGGGAAAAAGGAACAACAGGAACGCCTGAAAGAGGAGATAGCCATTGCAAGGCACGGAATTGTCCGAGTTTTTGTGGTGTGACTGTTGATTGTCTGTGTATGTCAGAGGAGTGTCAGGATGTACCAGCTAGTAGTACTGCTCACAATTGTGAAGTATAGTATGCATGGTTCAAAATAATGTTATATTTGTGACTGAATCATAAATGTTGCTATACAAGAGAGATCATACACATCCACACACATTTTCCACAGCCTGTATTCTTACAGCTGATAATTCACTTGTACAGTAGTATCATAGAAGCTACAGGACTCAGCCAGAATTGTAAAATAAAACACAAATGCTTTTCATAAGTGTTGAGTGCTCCCAGCTGGGCAAGTTCATTTTGTCGCCAGTCACGCATTAGTGAGTTAGTCACTGCACAGCTCTTGCCCGTAGGTATCGGTTCGAGTGGAATGTGTTAAGGCACCTCGTAGTGGGACTGGACTGGGCACGTGTTACTGTATACATAAATTATTTATTTTTAACTGTCGAACTACACCCACGTGGTTAGACGATGGCTAAACCACCGTCTCGCAAGCAACGGAGAAGGGAGGAGAGACAGTCCAAAAAAGCAAGAAACGCACTCCACTTCTCAAAAAAGGCCGTCCATGGCACAGAAGCCAAGGGACACCGCGGTGGCGTGGGCAGAGCACCCAAGCCGTTTGATAAACATATCAGCGACGTAGTTCGCTCTAGAAAGCATGGCTCCCACGGCAAGGTACTGAATCTACCTCCCTGTCACCAAGTGTGTTGTTACTGCGTGCTTCTTCGTTTGGCTGTGTGAAGGGTTTCACGAGGCCTCAGCGGAACGAGAATCCGGTAGCGGATACCGAGAGAGAGGACAGGGAGATATCCAAGATGGAGAAATTGTTGGGATTAAAGAAGATGAAAAAGCTACCGACCACGTTTGAATCCGAGGGCCTGACGTGTATCCATCGATACGAGGGACCTAAAGGGATGGGGGGGGGGGGGGGGGGGGGGGGGGGGGGGGGGAGAAGTGAAAGTAGGGGCTGTGGCTGTTTCAATCCAAAGCAGCTGTATTCCGTGACCCTCGTAAGACCTCCTGGATGTACTCGACAAGGGTGAGAAGGGGGACTTTGAAGACATCACTGAGGATGAGATGGAGGGAAGCTCAGGAAGCGATAGTGCCCCAGAAGAGTTTGAGACATTGACACGATCATCTCGCACAAAGAGGAATGCGTCAGCCACAACCAGGCAAGCTCTAGATGTGACGGGCCAAGGTAAAGGAGTGCTTTGCCAGAAGAAGGACCTTTCCAGCAGTAGCGGAGATTTGAGGCCAAGCAAGAGGGTACAATTCAGTATGGATGGAAGGATGAATTTGAAAGATGGTACATTTGAGCTAAAAAAAGGTGTTTGCTGGGTTACTTAATACGTGTAATGTTCTGGTTATAGAGGAGGATCAACATGCTGCAGCCAAGGATGAAGAAGGGGATGATGATGATGATGGTGGTGATGATGATGATGATGATGGTGCTGGAATGGAAGATGAAGAGGAGAGGGATGAGGGAAGTGACGAGAGAGATGGAGGAAGAGAGTGAGGAATGAGGGTGGGAGGATGAGAGTGATGGAGAGATTGGAGGAGGTGTTGGAGAGGAGCGGGGGAGGGTGATGAGGACTGAGGAGGGTGTTGGAGAGGGTTGGAGGAGGGTGTTGGAGAGGAGCTGGAGGAGGGTGATGGAGAGGAGCTGGAGGAGGGTGTTGGAGAGGAGTTGGAGGAGGGTGTTGGAGAGGAGGAGTTGGAGGTAGAGGGTGTTGGAGAGGAGTTAGAGGTAGAGGGTGATGGAGGAATGGGAGAAGAGGACAGGGGTAAGCGAGCGAGAGGAGTTGCAGAAGGAGAAGGCAGTGAGGGAGAGGGTAGAGCGCAAGAAGACGAGGGAGGTGGAGATGAGGGAAAGGCTCGGGAACCAGCTGAATGCAGATACATCCCTCCACATCTGAGGCAAAAGGACAAGTCAAAACAGTTAGGTAAGTTGAAGAAGAGAGTTCAGGGATTGTTGAATAGGTAAGTGTGTTTACTGTGCTTTGTATCCTGTAATGCCAATAGCGTTATTCTCCTCACTGGGTAGGTTAAGTGAGTCCAACATGCAATCAATCAGTACACAGTTGGAGCAACTGTACCATGAGAATAGTAGAAATGGTAACTATTGGTGTGATAGTGGGGTATGGATATGGATGTGTGTGTGTGTGTGTTGTATGTGTGTTGTGTGTGTGGTGTGTGTGTGTTGTGTGTGTGTTGTGTTGTGTGTGTGTGTGGTGTGTGTGTGTGTTGTGTGTTGTGTGTGTTGTACAGTGTGTGTGTGTGTGTGTGTGTTATGTGTGTCTATGTGTGTTGTGTGCGTACCTGTGCTCCGACCTCACCTGCTTCTTCACAGACATGAACACTGTGGTCACTGAGGTCTTGTTGAAGGCATGCGTGACCCCAGCGATGCTCAGTGATCGATTTATGCTTGAACACTGCATGCTTCTGACACTGCTCCATTGTCACATGGGATCAGAAGTGGGTAAGTGGGTGTGTCTGCCACGTCTGCACACGTACACATGTGCTGACATGCATGCTCATGGTTGCATGAATGCAACTGATTGCAGCATGCTCACATACACACAAACAACACATATATACATAATGTGCCTCCAATTCACACATATGACACTCATGTATAATCAACCCACCTGCGTATAGGTGCCTACTTTGTCCAGGCCTTGGCCAAAAAGCTCGATGAACTCCTGAAGATGCCTCCTAATTATGGTGCGGGGAAGGAATGCAACTGTGCCATCGCCCTCTTCGCACACTTGTACAATTTCAAGGTTGGCCCTGTACTTATACAAAATAAGCAAATAGCCCTGTACTTATAAAAAAATAAGCAAATAGCCCTGTATTTATAAAAAAATAAGCAAATAGCCCTGTACTTATAAAATAAACGGGGAAAGAAAAAAAATTATTTGGAGAATCCGGGCATTGATCCCGGTACCTCTCGCATGCTAAGCGAGCGCTCTACCACTTGAGCTAATTCCCCTGTGATGAAAATTAGGCTGTATTAACAAGTAAGTAACACTACCTGAGTTACGCCAAATAATTTCTATACAGCCATGTTGTTTAAGATTTTGCTGTATCAAGTACAATATTTATTAACAAAAATAGGTACAAAGATGTGGACACAAAGAATGCATTAAATAGATACTGACAGGGCCTTGGCTTCTGCAACAGCTAGATCTATTGCACTGAATCTGAATGCTTGCCCCTGTGATGATCGTGCACCTCTTAAGCACATGATGGAAGAGCGCAGGAGAGAGAAGCTAAGACAGCATCTTATCCAGGCAATAGTTGCACCATAATGTTGCTCTTGCTAGGTAGACAGAAGGGAGGCAATTCTCTTGTATGTTACGGAAGCACATTTCCCCATTCCTCCTGATGTGGAAAAAACTAGTGGAGTGAAGAAGCCATGTTCTACTTCCCATACACGTTGGTCATAAGACCTCTGCTTTTGGCGTTCATGAAGACGATATGCTGATGGTAACTGCATTTTTCGATAGGAGGGAGCATTTGGGTGGAAAACACGTACATCAAAAAATGCCCGATGGTGACGATCGCCCCAAAAACCTTGTGCACTGTTATCGCAATAATTACGCATGCCGTCATTTACAAATAAAAATTTAAAGAATCCGGGCGGCACCTTTCGCATGCTAAGCGAAAAGAAGGAAAAAAGAATTTGGAGAATCCGGGCATTGATCCCGGTACCTCTCGCATGCTAAGCGAAAAGAAGGAAAAAAGAATCCGGGCATTGATGCTAAGCAAAAAGAAGGGAAAAAAAACTTGGAGAATCCGGGCATTGATCCCGGTACCTCTCGCATGCTAAGCGAGCGCTCTACCACTTGAGCTAATTCCCCTTCGTTGTGATGTGGTTTTACTTGCCGTTCTTTCAAGGTGATCCACTGTGCTCTGATTTACGATATCATCCGTCGCCTTGTCAGTACGTTTACGGAGAAGGACGTCGAATTGTTGGTGCTGCTACTGAAGAGTAAGTTGACCATTCATGCGAGTCATTACTGTGTTCATTTTATCATACATTCAGATACTGGAATGGAAATCAGACGAGATGATGCCACTGCCCTGAAAGTAACCAGTCCCCAAGCCTCGGACATTGATTCAAGTAAACGATGCATTGCCTATCTCATTAGGACATCACAGTACAGATCCAAACTAAAGCTGCAGCCACATCTGCTTTCACGGACTCGTATGGGAGGGAGGAGGTGTGTAACATTTAATGCATCACCCCATGTTGTACTCTAGATCGAGGTCAAAGTTCATGTTGGAAACCATAGCAGCCATCAAGAGCAACAATCCCAGGAAGATACCACAATATGACCCCTCCCTCCTGATCACATGAGGAAGCACTGCGAGGACTAGTGAGGACGTCAGGTATGGTTAATTAACCAGCTCAGGGTATGGTTAATTACCAGCTCAGGGTATGGTTATTAACCAGCTCAGCGTATGGTTGTCAGCTCAGGGTATGGTTGACCGGTCAGGGTATGGTTGACCAGTTCAGGATAAGGTTGACCAGCTCAGGGTATGGTTGACCAGTTCAGGGTATGGTTAATTAACCAGCTCATGATATGGTTGACCAGCTCAGGGTATGGTTGACCAGCTCAGGGTATGGTTGACCAGCTCAGGGTATGGTTGACCAGCTCATGTATGGTTAATTAACCAGCTCAGTGTATGGTTGACCTGGTATGGTTGGTCATGACCACTCAGGATATGGTTGACCAGCTCATGGTATGGTTGACCAGCTCATGGTATGGTTAATTAACCAGCTCAGGGTATGGTTGACCAGCTCAGGGTATGGTTGACCAGCTCAGGGTATGGTTGACCAGCTCAGGATATGGTTGACCAGCTCAGGATATGGTTGACCAGCTCAGGGTATGGTTGACCAGCTCAGGATATGGTTGACCAGCTCAGGATATGGTTGACCAGCTCAGGGTATGGTTGACCAGTTCAGGGTATGGTTGATCAGTTCAGGGTATGGTTGACCAGCTCAGGGTATGGTTGACCAGCTCAGGATATGGTTGCCAGCTCAGGATATGGTTGACCAGCTCAGGGTATGGTTGACCAGCTCAGGTATGGTTGACCAGTTCAGGGTATGGTTGACCAGCTCAGGGTATGGTTGACCAGTTCAGGTATGGTTGACCAGCTCAGGGTATGGTTGACCAGCTCAGGGTATGAGTCAAATGAGCAGGAGTTGTGACTCACATCTTCCGATTTTGCTCAAACCTCTCATATATGTTGGTCTTGATATGAAAGCGACTTGCACCATTTCTTGAGTTAATAACCTTAATGGTTTACGAAATACACACCACTGAATTATTAATTTTGTCATAAAAGTTGCAACTTTGCACACTCATATTTTGGCTGCAATACATTTGACAGAGAGGTTTTGGACATCAAATTGAAGGCCATGGTCAGTAGAACTGGTCTATGATGATTCAGTTGGGGTGTGGTTAAAGGGTTAAATTTGTAGCAACTTCAAAGCTCCTTTTGCAATATTGAGGTGTTGTCCATGTTGAAATACAATATATAAGTGGAGGGATTATCAATGTCAGTGTTTTTCAGGGAAAAAAAGTCTGTGTATTGATTACCACGCAAGGTTTTATCTGAGGGTGCCATTTTTTTCTCATTAAAATTCATTTTGGTTACATAGCTTCCAAGAGTGTTATGTAACTCTCTTACCACAGCTACCCAAGTGGGAGTTTATCAAGTAGCATGACTAGTGCTTTCTTATTTGGGCAAGAGCGAGCATTCGTGTTGAGATTGATCTATCTTTACAAGTATTGTCGTACCCGTTCAAGAAACATCGGCGCCGCATACATTTGCACCTTCGAGTTGCATCAGAAAAACTTATAGCAAACTTATAGTAGAATGTCCACCTCTGTCTTCGCGAAGTGAAGACTTGCTGTGTGTACTTGAACAGGTCACGACAATACTTGTAAAGATTGATTGATCCCAACATGACACAAAACACTTTGTAGAGAAAAAAAACACTGGCAGGTTTGAGCAAAATTGGAAGACGTGAGTCACAACTCCTGCTCAATTGACATGGAATGACCCGACCCGTATGGTTGACCAAAATCTAGCTAACTGTGGCAACAGAAGTCTTGTGTTGCCATGGTTTGCTAGATTTTGGCCACCCATATTTGCAGCACGTATGTGGTATGTGTCTACAGTTACCAAAGAAGCCTTCGAGACTCTTTGAAAATTATACCGATTTGAAGTTGTTTGTGTTCATGGTTCCAGTTGATACTAGTAGCAGAAACAGCTTCCCACAATATAAACTGAAACCATGAACATAACTGGAACCATGAACATAATTAACTTCCTATCAGCATTCTTTGGAAACTGTAGGTAGACACATAAGTGATGCACATATGCATCTCTTAGCAGGCACTGATTGTGTAAAGGGCACCAGGGTATTTCACAGGTAGTGTGTGTCAGATGAAAATGTTATATTGATCTATTGTCTTCTTTATCCATTAATTTGTAACCCCTTATTGAGATATTTGCCATTATTTTAGCAACATAACTTGTAGATAATAGTTCAAGAGTTCTAAAGAATGTGAATGTCCTAAGATGTCTTGTGCATTGCGAATGAAGGTTATTAATACACTGCAAATGAAGGTTATTAATACACAGCGAATGAAGGTTATTAATACACTGCAAATGAAGGTTATTAATACACTGCGAATGAAGGTTATTAATACACAGCGAATGAAGGTTATTAATACACTGCAAATGAAGGTTATTAACTGCGAATGAAGGTTATTAATGTTAGGAGTGTTGGTTCAGGTTGATTTTATTAACTATCAACACATTTCTGTATTTACAGGGAAGGAGGATGAGGGACAGTTGAAAATCACATTTCAAGACCTGCTTGAAGCAAATGAAAAAGGTGTGTGTTTGTGTGTGTGTGTGTGTGTGTGTGTGTGTGTGTGTGTGGTGTGTTTGTGTGTATGTGGATTTGATTTATTTTTCTTGTGCCCAGGTCGATGGTGGATTGTTGGATCTGCATGGTCTGGACGTGAGGCCAGGGCAAGCAATGGTACTGGGCACCTGGCGTTGCTGTAGTTGTTTGTGAGGTATGGGTGGGGTCTTTTCTTCATTGCAGCTGCATCGTCTGAGGGTGGTTCTGAAGCATGGGTTCTGGACCTTGCCCGGAAGCAAAGGATGAACACTGATGTGAGAAAGAACATTTTCTGCATTCTGATGACGAGTGAAGTAAGTCTCTTCATTAGTGTTATGTACGTACACCTTGACTAGTTCAAAGGCAGTGGAGGGCACTGTATCTGCATACAGCAGTCACTACTTTGACTGAGAGGAGCGCTCTGAACCACGCATTTTGAAAATAAATTTTTTTCAAAAGCAGAGCTATTAAAACAGTTCACTAAGTTATAACTTATTTCATAGCCGCTCTGCTATAGTTGGTCAGTATTGTTAGTACTTTTGAACCAAAAGTGTTAATAAGACAGGCAACCATGACAAAAGAAGTGGAGTGAGCCAACTGTTGTGTTGTTTTTTGTGTGTATGTGTATGGGGGCCATTTGCTTACCAGAGCCTTCATTGCTACATCAACATTATCTACCAAGGAGGTACATCCATCACTTCACCATGAGCTTGCTGGCTACTAGTGCACACAATGTCTTTTGAAAGTGCAGACCATATAGTATACATTTTGCACTACAATTCAGACTTCACACATTTTGTCCCTGGTCATAATATATCGCAACAAAGAAGGCACATAGACAGGTGTGATAATCTGTGTGTCTACACACAAATCATCTAAAAAAAGGATCAATAGGTTTTTACATTGGTGATGTATTTGAACCTACATGCCAACTTGTGGTTGTATGCATCATTGTCACGTCTCTCTCGGTCAGCACCTTATCCTTCATCCTAGTGACCTTAGCCAATGACCACCACTGGTGTGAGGGATGAGAGGGAGGGATGTGGTGATGATGGTGATGGAGAGGGTGGTGATGGAGAGGGTGTGGTGATGGAGAGGGTGTGGTGATGGAGAGGGTGTGGTGATGGAGAGGGTGTGATGGAGAGGGTGTGGTTGGAGAGGGGTGTGGTATGGAGAGGGGTGTAGTGATGGAGGGATGTGGTGATGATGGTGATGGGAGGTGTGGTGATGGAGGGGTGTGGTGATGGAGAGGGAGAAAAGGGAGTGAAGGGATTTAATGAAATAATCTTTCTATTCAGGACTATATAGATGCATTTGAGAAACTTTTGAAGCTCCATTTGAACGATGTGCAGGAAAGAGAGATTGTACATGTCCTGGTGGACTGCTGTTTACAGGTTTGTGGTGGGGGAGATTGAATGTCCCTCCTTTCCTGTATTTGATAGGGTGCTGTGCTGTTTGATGCCCTCCTCCCCTCCCCCTCCTGGGTCCCAAATGCAGGTTTATGTTATTGATGTTTCTCCTTTTTTGTTAGGAGAGAGCTTTCAACCCTTACTATGCCTTCCTTGGTCAGAAATTGTGCAAGTTTAAAAGAAGTCACAAGGTTAGCCCATGGGGTGTTGTGTAGTACTCTCGTCTTTGCTTGTGATAACTAATTGTTGGCTTTGCAAAGGTGACATTCCAATTCTCAATGTGGGACCGAATCAAGGCTCTCGAGACAATGAGTCCTATCCGTCAAGCCAATCTTTGGAAGCTGATCTCGCACCTCGTAGCAACCAAGGCCCTCTCCTTGGCACTGCTCAAGGTGAGCCACACCCAAATGCCCCACCCCCACTGGTAACCATTCCACTGCCATGCCTGTTACCTGCTAAGGTGGTGGAATTTACTGAGCTTAGCAGCAATGGGACCAAATTTTTGAAGAATCTTCTCAAATCTCTTCTGTGTGACTATCCG
>JABACO010000016.1:859185-884185 GCA_013339895.1 Ephydatia muelleri | reverse complement strand
TTCAAATGTTTTTGATTTCTGGGAACTGGAAAGTTCCTCTATATCAAGGCTCTTCCTTTGCTTGAAAAAGCACCACAAGGGGAGATAATGCTGGACACTGTCCCATACATATATTTAACCCTAGTGCCACTCCCTCTGACTCATGTCCCTATTAATAAGGCCCCTCTTCCCCTCAAGGTTGCAGCCACATGTAGACCAGTCACCACTATACAACAAATTATCACCATACCATGACTTCAACTCTCACCCAATCCACCCTTCACCATATCACTAACCTGACACATCTTTGCTTCCAGATCTTTCTTGAAGTTGACACTCTTCCTAAAGAGATGAGCTTCCCTCTTCCGCAGGTAATCCTTTACAAGAGCCGCACCTCTCTCAAGCTCCTCCCTCTTCTCCTCCACCATCACCCTCACATCCCTCAGCCGTGCTTCACTGACTGTTCTCTTGTCCTCGTCAGCCAAAGCGCCTCCAATGGCCACATTCTGCATGTTGAACTCCATCTCAAACTCCCTGCCCTCCCTGATCAGCCGAGCCCTCAGGGCCTCCCTGTCACGCATTGCGGCGTGACAGGATGCGATTAAACCTTTCTCTGTGGCAACGGCTTGTTTCTTCTTCAAAAGGACCTCGATGTGACGGTCTTTCCAAGCATGAATTCCTTCCTTTAGGCTCTGCCGTAACGCCTCTACACGCTCCGCCCTACACACTCTGTCTTCCTTCAATCTTGTCACCAGTGCGGTCTTATGTGCCAGCTCTTCATCCTTCCTTTTCAAGTGACCCAAATCCTCCAACGTTTTGAGCGCACAGGTTGCCACAGAGACGTAGGCGTTGGCAAACAAAAGCTGGTCCCTGGTGAGGGCAGGCTGGGTGTGACGTGCTTGACATGTCCTCCGCCTTGAGAGGAGGGCAGCAATCTCTCTTTCCGTGTCCCTCATCATTTTCCCACTCTCCTGTCGTTCCTTGGTCACCTCTGTAGCAATGTTCATTGGCTGTATGGCCATACCATGACAATCCGCCCGAATACTGCAGAAGGCCAGCTTTTCCTGTACGGATGCTCCCTCTGTGGTCTGTCCCTCTGTGGTCTGTCCCTCTGTGGGGTGTTTGGAACCATCCAACTGTTCTACTACTGAGGCGCCATTCATGGGTGTACTAGTGCCCCTTCTGTGACTGCCAGCAAATCTACCATGGCCGCTGTGTGAGGTGGGTCTGCTTCTTGGTGTCTGGGACCTCGACCTTGTCTGCTGTACCTCAGATGAGCTTTGTTCTAATTGAGGATCACCATGAAGGTCGACATGTAAAACACGCTTCTTCTTTTTGGAATAAACCTTCTTCCCAATTGGTGAGTTACTTCCTATTAGTCCTCCCCCTCCCCCTCCCCCCTCCTCCTCCTCCTCCTTGTTGGTCTGTCCAAAATGCAGATGGAGTGGGCGGTGGTGGTGGGTGGGGCCAGTCACTTCCTGCTCTGGATGGTGGCTGAACTGTTCCAGATCCTTCCACACGACCTTGCATGCGTCCCCAATGGGATTTCACTCTGCATAAGGAAGACATATACAATGTGACTGTACATACTAAACATCAAATGAACAACTTAGCATGCAAAGGGGGAAGTGTTAGATGGTCTGGCTGTTTATCACCCCGCTCCACACCTCCACCCCTCTCGTATCTCGGATTATATTCCATCTAGCTAAGTGTGATCTTCTGATTAGAAACAGCGAATTACAATTACATGTAACCCTGTTAGTACCGGCTGTGGCAATCCCCATATAATGCTCTCCTGGCCAGCCAGCCTCGAACGCATCGTTGGATAATTAACACAGGTGAATGCTTCGACAAAATCTTGTCCACAGCTAGAAGCAATTTTCTAGTTTTTCGTAGTTCTTCTTGGAACGAAGTACCCTATAAGTGGCACGTGCGCACAAACAAGTGGTTAATGCACATTATAAATCAGTCACTGACGTGTGGGGGTGGCTGATACAGCTGCAGCTTGAAGCTCGCGCCTTCCGACTTAAACTTTCCACCCAGGTGCAAGTTTTCAACTATCTCGTCGTCTGAAATGACGTACCGATCCAAAGCTTTCAACGATAGAATGCTACGGAGATGAAAAAGATCAACAGAGTGGTTTCGAAACTCAGTGGTATGATGGTGTCGCTACTAACCTGTTCACAACGTTATGTCGGTACCCAGCCAGTAGGGAAAAAGGCGTGTTGTAGAGCGTCAGCACGTTTAATTGGCTACAGCCGCTAATCCTGAGTGCGCATTCCTTGTCGCTGATGGCATTCCCGTGCAAATAGAGCACACGAAGACTTGCGAGCGAGGACCAAAATGAAGCATCTGGAACATCGATTATCTGAAACAAAGCAAAGCAAAGCCCCACAACACGCAATGCGATGATCGCAGCAGGGCCTCTACACTATAAACTAACCTGGTTGTTCGATACGTCAAGTTTCAGTAGGCTTGCACTCGAGCGAAAGGCGGTAATATCGCGGACGTAACACGAGCCGAGGTTACAAATCGTTAGGTGTGTGCAATGGGACAGGGCGGCGCTGTCAAGTGACTGGATGTGCCAACGGGGCAAAGAAATGCGCAGCACTTGGTTGAGGCTCTTGAACTCCACATCTGACGCTCCCAGCCGCTCTTGAGAAGTGAGGATTAGTTCTGCGTCCAGAACTTTCAGATAGCCGCTTTTTAAAGCATTTTGTACCACTTTCATGCGCCTTTGGTTGACATTCTTCTCGTAGGTGCTTTCTGCTCGGTCCTTCGTCCTAGGGTCTAATTTTCTCTGCAATGCGAGCCACTGAACATT
The DNA here is from genome assembly GCA_013339895.1 of Ephydatia muelleri. NCBI lineage: Eukaryota > Metazoa > Porifera > Demospongiae > Spongillida > Spongillidae > Ephydatia > Ephydatia muelleri. Next base: position 881,382 of record JABACO010000016.1, on the reverse strand, counting down.
GTCCATAGACCAAAAGCTGTGGTACCATAGCAACGTATGGGGCCGAGGCTCTGTATGTCGTAATACGGGCGCGGACTCCCCGCCCCTCTCCGCTTACGTTATAAAAGTACACGATATGTACTATCAGGCGAACAATAAAAGAAAACATGAACCCCCATTGTTTGATGAACCTGTTCCGTACATCGCTAGATGGCCAGCCAAAAACCCCATCAACTAATGGTGCTTGTATTAGGTTGGTTGTAAATATCTTTCCGTGCGAGCTTTTATGTTGCGTCTTGGTAGAGCCCGCTGCGAAGAGATATGGAACGTTTCGTATTAACCAAGATGACCAAGCGGTTGCCACGGACTGCACTTCCCGTTTCTGCTCCGGTTTCTTGATTGGAGTCTCCATTTTGTTTTGTATACTGTTTTGGCCTATAGGACTTTATCTTCTGGTCAAGGTAACAAATTTGTGTGTAAGGGTGAAAATACTTTTAATCTATATTTAAAATCAGTTAGTTACCTGGTTTATTCTTATATACTTTACCAACTAATTGGTGTAAACATTTCTATTAATGCCTCTATCAAACTTGAACGAATGGTTATAACTAAGCTGTTAATCTTTGAATGCAGACAAAATGAATTAATAACCTCAATGGCAGATTGCTAAAGCTTTTTTCTACATTAATTTTTTTCAAAATCAAAAATCATTTATGAAACATGACATGTGTGAGATGTTTCCCGAGTACCTCTGCGTTATCTTTGCGGTGTTGTGAGCTTCGCTGGTCTGTTGCGATAGGTGGTTCCTGTGTACCAGAGAGCAGTGCTGTTCAGACTTGGCCGGATCAAGGACGAGGAAGCCAAAGGACCCGGTGTGTTATGCTTCCCTCTTGTCAAGACCTGTCCAGTGTGCTTAATCCATCTTGGTGCTGCCTTGTCTCACTAAAGGCATCTTCTTTGTCCTTCCCTGTGTTGACAGCTTTGTAACTGTTGACCTCAGAACTCAAACATTTGACGTGCCACCACAGCAGGTTAAAATTGATATGATGACTGTGCGGGTCTACTACTGGTTCCTCTCACTGATTAGGTGCTATCCAAAGACAGTGTTCCAGTGCACGTGGGTGCAGTCGTGTACTATCGCATCTTTGATCCAATCATCTCTGTCACTAATGTGGTTGATGTGGGAAGGGCCACAAGGCTCCTGGCCCAGACCACTCTGCAGACAATCTTGGGAGGGCACACTCTTGCAGAAATACTGTCCCAGAGTGAAAGAATAAAGCAGCAATACCAGGTGGAGGGATATGTGACCGATGATTGAAATGGGGTATATTTGTGTGGTTTTGATCTCTTTAGCAACACCTAGGTGCAGCCACAGAAGCTTGGGGGACAACGGTTGAAAGAATTGAAATGTGAGGGAGAGCTCCAGCCATCTTTATTGGGTGACCAGGGGGGTTGGGACATTTATGCTTCCATTCTACTCTCCTAGCAAGGACGTGCGTCTCCCTCAAACCATGCAGAGGGCAATGGCTGCTGAGGCAAAGGCTGCCCGTGAGGCCAGAGCAAAGGTGAGCTCCTTCTGACGTCCATTCATCCTTACCTTGAGGGGGGTGGATGGTCTGGGGACAGGTGGTAGCGGCCCAGGGGGAGCTTCACTCGGCCAGGGCTCTCAAGGAAGCTGCTGAGGTTATCAGTCACTCACCAACGGCCCTGAAGCTTCGTTACCTCCAAACCCTCAGCGCAGTTGCTACAGAAACATTTTCAACTCTAATCTTCCCTCTACCTTTGGATGTAATGGGAGGAGGCAGTGAACGGGGTTCTGCCACTTCACAAGGACACTGATGCATGTACTATTTAAAATAAGTCGAAGTAAGATCCATGCAGTTTTAGAGTATACAGCTCTTCGGGTGACTGTTTTATAACGTTCATCTGGTTTGAACTAAAGAATGCGCCCTTTTTAGAGTACGCCAGCATACAGCCATACGGTCGGTGCTCGTGCCCATCAAAATAGTTCGCATTATTAACAACACATTCTTTACACGAATGATTAGAATACACATGGCGTGTCTATCCCATTCTCGAGGCCAGCTCCTTGGCCTTGAGTTTCTCAAGCTTCGCCTTGGCTGCTTTAGCTTTCTCCCCCACCACACCACCACCCCAGCGCTTGCGAATATCATCAAACCGATCGTTGTAGTTCAATTTGATGGCTTCTCGTATTGTGTTGAAGGAACCTTTGTCCTCGCTTTGGGTGGATATCGTTAATACGCACACATCGTATCCACTTATATCCTTACTTTTTAACTTGCGTAAGGACTACAGCGGTAGCAGTTTTCTTGTGTACCAAAGCACCCAGTCTACAAAACAAATCGTGCGCTTTTATAATTGAAATGGCTGCACACACACAGACGCGCGCACAAAGATAACCCATACCTTGCCTTGCTCTTAACAATGCAGTATGGGATATCCATCTTCCTACAGAGTGCAGGCAGAAACACGACAATCTACGGAACGTGGAGAACTGGTACATTAAAGATGCGCATCGTAACTCATTGGTGCCGTACCTCGATGGGATCAACGTCATGGGCGATTACAACCAGTTGTGCTTTCTTCTGCTCGATAAGAGTGGTGATGTGGTTGATTCCGTACTTGAGCACGACAGGTTTCTTCGGAGCAGCTGCCGCGTCTTCGGTTCCATCGGCCTTCTTTTGTGCCTGAGCCTTGAGGCGCTCTTTCTTCTCCGCTTTGCTCTCAGGGCGGTACTTGTGCAACAGTTTGAAAAGCTGGGTAGCTGAGAAAAATCGTGCCGCTTGTTACGTCTGCGACAAGAATGTAACAAAGAAACGTTTATGTTGGCCTACCTGTCTGCTTGTCCAACGTCTGCTTGAATTGGTTGATGCTTGGTGGAACCTTCAGGCGCTGGTACAAAACCTGCTTCTGACGCTGCAAACGGACGTAGTTTGGCCACCTTATGAACCGGGTCATGTCGCGTTTGGGCTGGATGCTGCCACCTGAAAAAGAACGCGGGCCCTACTTTGTTACTTTTAGCGTTCTAGGTCAAGGCAAAACTTACCAATCCCGAAGTTCCTTGCCCGCTTTTCGATCAGAGGATTTGCCTCCTTCTTTGGTGGCTGCTTGGCCACGTATGGCGCGGCCGCCATCTTCTTCGTTCTCTTCACCTTCTGCGATTTTGGCGGCTGTGTGACATGACAAATGAAAGCCGTTTACAGTTATTACTAAGTCGGTAGGCCCGTAGCGAAAGTTTGCATTGCACCGGAAGACATTCACCGACACCACTCACCATCGCTTATCTCTGTGCTGGGCAGGCGATAAAAAGAAAGAGGAGCACGTGGAGTGGTCCGTATATTACCGCCCAGAATAGAATTTAAAATTCTATTAGACGCTCACCAACCCCGGGTTGTAATGTCGAGTACAAAAAAGGACCTTGTACAGATTTCTTCTTATTCCAGACGGCTCAAAGAGAATGTTAGGTCTATTCTAGACAACTATGGTGAAATTCTGAGGGCGTCTAAGGTGTGATCGGATATGCTTTAAATGCCTTTCAATGTCATCCCTCACGCACACGCCCTCCCTCAGGTGAGCGATAGTGATCCTAAAGTAACAGAATCGCAAGTGGCGCATGTTGAAAATGAGATAGAAGTCAGAGCTGCAAACATAGTACGGAGCTGCTGTGTTCTATATATGTGATGACGTAATTTGGCGCCCTAGGTGCGAGCAGCCGAAGCTCTCTTCAGGCTCGTGTCGGAACTCAAGGAGTACCTCATTCTCAACGACTTCTCATCCATCAATGAGACAATCACAAAGAAAGTTGTTGACCTGAAGAACCAAGATGCTGCTCTCTCCCAAGAACTGCGGGCCCTTCACGAGACAACAAGAACCAACGCATCGAACACAGTATTATAATATCGGCCTAGGGCAACACTTGATATTACATGGACACAAATACAAATAACAATATTCATTCAATCAATCATGTTCTGTGGAGTCCTAGCAGATATCTGTTCAAGGTGGTGAAGAAGTTGAGAGGAAGAAAAAGAACAACTTATGAAATGTGGCTCCACCCCCTTATTCTTCATTCCTTCTGTACCCAGCAGTGACCTCTACAGATTTTCACCCCCTTGCCTCCCATTGTGACCTCATTCCCTCCTTCCCTTGCCCCCACCCACTTCCTCACCCCTTGTGTGTCACGATGCTTCTCAGATGGATCACTGAAGTGTATCTTGAGATCCATGTCTGTTTCCATGCTGAGCAGTCACTCCCAAACGTGCTACTCAAGACATCGCAGAGTACATTGGTTGGGACTACGTCTGCCTCATCGTTGTTAGTCTGTAGTTGAATCTCCTTCTCCTTGCTGTACTTTACCAGCTCCTGTAGGTACAAACCATTGTGCAGTACTTTACCAGCTGCTGTTGGTACAAACCATCGTGTACTGGTTGTCTGGCAACAATACTGTATATGTGACCTATAGCAATATAATAAATTACAAAAACCCACACCTAAAAATTCATTTTTTTGTTGTTTGTTTCATTCAGAACTATAAGATTGCAAAAGAGTGTAAAAGGTGAAGCCAACTGTTGCAATTGAGCTTAGAACCCAGTCCTCCTCAGGCTTATTTTTATGTACCAAAAAGCCAATTAGGATAAAAAGATCAATACGAGGTGGTGTGATGTTTCTAGTTACCATGGGCATGTCGCAACAGTCTGGCAAGTTCACTTGGTTGACTTTAGGTTTCACCTAGATGTAAAATCAAGGTAATTAGTTATTATGTCCACATTCTTTGGACCATTACCTGTGCCCACTCGTAAAGCTCCTGGAGTCTGGGTTGGGTCAGCCCACCTGTCCCCAACGAGACGACAGTTTTGTTGTGTACCAATTCTTCCATCGCCTAGGGGAGTGTGTGAGCTCAGGTGTGTCGCGGCATTCATAGGGGCTCACCTTCCAAACGGGCTTCAATTGTTCCAGTGTTAATTCTTCCGCAGACTGCGCCAAGCTTACGACCAACAAGTGGATCGACCTTATACCCAATTCGTTCATCGCTGGAAACAATAGGGGCGACCCCAAGCATAATGGCGGCAGACAGAGGATTGTCATTTAGCTATAGGCAATATTTATTCACCGTGTGTAACTCACTTGTTTCGACTGCCGACCTCAACGCGTCTCCGTTCGATTCGGCGAGGAATACTTTGACTGGCAGGGTGATTGTAAAGTTTGTGGTACACCCCCGCAACCCTTCTTGCCTCGCCCTTACCTGTGAACTGGTGGTCACGGAGTTCCTCGGCGCTCACGCTTTTTAGCAGGGAGGCATTTCGAATGAGCACCGACCCGGGGCCCTTCCACTCCTATTCAAAAAGCCACACACACACAAACACACACAGCACAATATGAGGAGGAAACAGACATCCGTTTGAGGCCACCGACCTCTGCGTTGTATTCTCTTCCCATCCAGTTCTTTATTGCCGCCTCGACAGCTGACACGATCTGTACGCGCACCAGCGAGTACGTGGACGGGTAACGCTGGCGATTTCTATTGATTTGAGAGTGTTCGGAGGTCTTACCGTATCACTAGTCGATAAGGTTTGTTTCTTGTGCAGCGGGATCCAGTTGGTGATGTTACCCGAATGCACTACGATGCTGGTGCCATTCTCGATGAGCTTTGCCACGTTATTCGAATTCATCTTGATCTCGCAGTGCTGCGTGTACTGTTGCGACGCGGAGAGAGACAGAGAGTGAATTAATTACCGCATAGTATGAATGTATACAGAATCTTGCTTACACGTATACGCGTATTATGTTTTAATCGTATTAAGTCTAAAGCTAGCTGATGTATAATTGCGAATAATTTTCATGGTTGGGAAGCCAGTACTAACCATGGCAACGCTAAAGAGCCGGTATCGGAGTGTACAATGACCCCCAATTTTATAATCATGGTCCATAATGGATGGAAACGGGCTTCGTTAACACTAATTAAAGCGTTTGATCCGCGAGTCCCGGGTGCCCTCTCCATAAAAGCTCCTCGTCACCTAAATGAACGTAAATGGTCCATCAGCCGTGGGAAAGGATGTTTAATCATGTTGCAGCCTCTAGACAAAGCGGAATGCTTATAATCCTGCATACTTACGATGTAACCGTATTTCCGACGTAGTTTTAGGTTGTTTCGTCACCAACCTCCTTTGGATAAAATAATTTACATTCAATTTTGGTCAAACTAACATATCGGCAACTGCACCAGAGATAATTAATAATAACATTATTATTATCATCTCTGGTGCAGTTGCCGATATGTTAGTTTGATCGTTGATTTTTACCTCTTCCGTTATGGAGATACAGCAATGCAAAGTAAGTCCACGTTTCCCGCTCGAATCGCGCGCCTTTCTCAGTCCTTGAACCGCTTCCATTCTCCGGAAAAAAAAAAAGAAAGGCGCGATTCGAGCGGGACGTGGACTTACTTTGTATCGCTGTATCTCCATAACGGAAGACATAAAAATCAACGATCTGCAGAAATCAATAGTGACAGGACTCCTTTACGTGCGTGCCAATTTTGAAGCGATTTGGACATTCCTGCAGAGAGCTAGCTGGATTTCGAACCCCTCGGGGTATTGTTCCTTGCAACGTCGGCAAGGAGCAAGGGCAAGACACCAAAGTCGATTTGCTTAGAGAGAAGTGGTGTGGCACGAAGAGTTCGAAATTGGAAGTTGATAGCTTAAACCGTTATGGAGTTTTAACGATTCAAACGTGAAGCATTTTTATATCTTTAGAACTAGCCTGCTCGCAATCCATGCAAAGTGTTGCCAAACTGAGATCCTCGTAATACCGCGTAACGCCCGGGAAATATGCAATTACTTTGCACACTTGTATCTCCATAACGGATAAAACGAACAGAACAAATCAATAGCGGTAGGACCCTTCTACACGGGTACCTATTTTGAACCGATTTGGACACTCCTACCTGAAGATGTGGCCGTTTTGAACCCTACGGGGTATCGGACCTTGTAACGTCGGTACCCCGCATGTGTAAGACACCGAAATGGACTTACGCATACAGTAATGGTGTGGTATGTTGTGTTAAAAATAGGAACCCGATAGCGTTAATATTTCGGAAGATATATCGATTTAAATTTTATGTTATAAAAAAAATCCACAAGACCCATTTTCGTATAGAACGTTCCATATACATGTATATATACGCCACTTTTCATTTTCTCGGAAACTGACCCATATAATATAATTATATATAATGACACTTCGTAAAAGTATGAAACAAGCCCTAAGACCATCCCTCTATCAATAAATAAATAAATCCTACAGGCTACGAAAAACAGCACGCTGGTATTTCACGACAGCGCGTCTGACCTGATTTAGCACAGAAATGCTACAGCGCTATCTGTTTATGGGTTATTGTATTGGTTCCTAGCATTGTGCGTGTATAGATCTTCATTTTCCAATTCCCATCCCCCTACCCCCCCACCCCTCTCCACCACAATGGGAGCACATTTTTCGGTGTTGAAAAACCCTGCTCGTTGTATGGTATTGCTGGCTTTTTTTATTTTGCTGTGGATGAATTTACTAACCTCATATATTGCATGAACCGATTGCACACTGCTGTAATTTCACCCTGGTGTAATTTCACTCCTGTGGGTTTCAACAGTGCAGTGCATTTGTGTGTGTGTGTGTGTGTGTGTGTGTATGTGTGTGTATGTGTGTGTGTATGTGTGTGTGTATGTGTGTGGTGTATTGTGTGTGTAGTGTGTGTGTGTGGTGTATTGTGTGTGTAGTGTGTGTGTGTGGTGTATTGTGTGTGTAGTGTGTATGTGTGTGTATGTGTGTGTGTATGTGTGTGTGTATGTGTGTGTAGTGTGTGTGTGTGGTGTATTGTGTGTGTAGTGTGTGTGTGTGTATGTGTAGTGTGTGTGTGTGTGTGTGTGTGTGTGTGTGTGTGTGTGTGTGTGTGTGTGTGTGTGTGTGTGTGGGCTGCTCACCCCATCATCATCATTACTTGTGTATAAAACTCAAAACCTGTCCATATATGGGTGCCTGAACTGCGAGGAGTGTACCTGTTGATTGACTTGGCTCTACTGACCCATAGGAAATGGCATTGGATGGTTTTTGAGGAAAATCAACACCACTGGAGCATCTATTGTCAACTGTCAAATTCCAGAAGTATGACATCTCCAATCATACTAGATACCATTGATGTCAAATATTCAAAAACTTATAAAAACATGATTCCAGCAAGTGGGCAAACCGGTGCACTTGATTATAGCTGAGAAGGCAGCGGTAGTGGAGGCAAAGACCAGGAAGCACAGAGTAAATGACCCTAAGTGTTCAGAGCTGGGTTCTGTGTGTGGTATAAACATATGGGAACTGACCCAGGACCTACCTTCTCTTGTTCCCAGGCCATCATCACTCACAAGGATAAGGCCCTCACTTAAAATTTACATGTACAGCAGATGAACTTCACCTTTGCTTTGGATTGTGGCTAGGACCTTACTGGCAACATGTGCATCCTTCCTAAGCTTCTTTGTAGGCCCATAAGTTTTTGCATGTTTGAGATGTTGTGATGTTGTGATGTAAGATGTGTAAAACTGTTGATTTATTTATAGCAAACACTTAAAAATTACTAGGTGCCCTTTCTTTGCGGCTATAGATGCAATTTGCACAGATAAGGAACATATATGTTGTCAAACAACATTCAAAGTCATTGTTTGCACATCAAAGAGAGAGCTACTTTTGTCAAAAATGGCTAAAAAGAAACACTATCCAGCATTTATAAATATATTAATATCATCAGACTCGTTCTTGCTTATGATTGCAATTATTTGTTTCAGGTGACATCGTTTTTCCATAAAAGTGCTAGTTTGACATTGACGAGTAACTTCAGACATCAACTCCCACTAGTGCGGTCCCTTGGACTTCGATGTTGGTTAAGGTGTGGTGTGGGTACCATAAGCTACCCACACCATGCCTAATATAGCTACAATACAGCAGGGGATAGAATACTGCAAAGCCATTCCACTGTAATTTCACCCTGGTGTAATTTCACTCCTGTAGGTTTCAACAGTGCAGTGGATGTGTGTGTGTGTGTGTGTGTGTGTGTGGTGTATTGTGTGTGTAGTGTGTGTGTGTGTGTGTGTGTGTGTGTGGTGTATTGTGTGTGTAGTGTGTGTGTGTGTGTGTGTGTGGTGTATTGTGTGTGTAGTGTGTGTGTGTGTGTGTGTGTGTGTGTGTGTGTGTGTGGGCTGCTCACCCCATCATCATCATCATCATTACTTGTGTATAAAACTCAAAACCTGTCCATATATGGGTGCCTGAATTGGTGATAGTATTCTGCCAAGGGTAAATCGTGTCACTGATCTTGGTGTTGTTTTTGCTTCTGACCTCAAACCAAGTGTCCAGTGTTCTCATATAGCTGCGAAGGCTTTCGGTCATCTTTCTTTGTTAATGAAAGGTTTCTAACTTCTGATGTATCCATCTTGATCCTAGCCTACAAAATTTATGTTCATCCCATACTGGAGTACAACTCTCCTGTCTGGAATCCCTGGCTTATTTCTGATATTAAGTGTGTAGAAAGAGTGCAGCGTTACTTCACTCGTTCCCTTTTTAAGCGAGTTGGGCTTTCTCATCTGTGTTATTCTATACGACAGCAAAATTTTAATCTTCGGTCACTGGAATACAGAAGGGTGTATTGTGACCTTGTGCAGTGCTACAAGATTGTGTATAAGCTGGTAGATTTACCTATGGAAGATTTTTTTCTCATTGACTCCAACTACCACAATCTACGGGGTCACTCCCTTAAATTGAAACCCGTTGGTAGTTTGTCAGTCTACAGTTGTAGGTATAATTTTTTCTCGCAACGAGTTATAAAAGTGTGGAACTCATTACCATCCAATATTATCGAAGCCACAAGTCTCGATGCCTTCAAGTCACGCCTGTCTAAAATTGACTTATCAAGTTTTTGTAAAGTGTATCATTTCTAGCAGGGAATATATAAGTGCATGTACATGCCATTATTTACCTCAGTGTACTTTTTGTACCTGTAAATCAATCAATAAATCAACAATAAAACAATCACCATGAGAATGAGTTGGCACAGTGAGGGCCATTGCTATAGCTAATGGATTGGAAACGGATCACGTGAGCTATTGACCTCTGTACATGTTTGCTGTCCCATTAAAAATTGGGAGTTTGCACCTCGCCCCCCCAAAGTTGCAGACATTTCCAGTAAGCTCTCTAAAAATAAAGACCCTGAAATGTGAGAAATAGGTGTGCCGGCAATCGTTTTTGCGTTTATATCAGGACAAATGGTTGAGAGTTCTCAGTGACAGTAATGATGGGAAGTCGAAACAACTGATGAAACTGATGTAACCGTTCATAAAATAGAATTTAGATACAATCATATGAAACAAAACAACAACTCAAAAAAAAAGGTAAGGTAAGGCCATGTTACATTCAAAAATTTATCATTGATGTCAAGATATTTTGGGATAGCTTGCGGTTACGTCTATGCAACTACAGAAGTGTTTATAATGACGTTGTCCTAAGATGGTTTCAGATCCACAGGTGCATCGATTTTTCCTGGTATGAGTACAAATACCGCGCTGTAACGTTGTCTGATATGTGGGGTTCGTGAGCAATGGTTTGTGCGTACAGTCAGAACTTGAAGTAATTTTTGCTCGAGTTATGGTGCGGGATCGCCGAACTGCACTTGTCAGAGTTCACGAGTGGGATAAGACCGCGGCTAGCTAGAAGTTTGAGGGGCTGTTTGCCACAAGGTGAAACTGAAGTTGGATTTACATTGAAGTTACTAATGGTCACATATACAATACATGCTCAAATTTGCTATAACCAGCGGAAACTGATGCAATTTACGCAATATTTCTTCGTAGCAATCCAACTTTTTGGCCAGTGTGCGTTATTTTGACAACAGAAAAAAAAAGAAGTTCCTATGCCACTGTGGCAGACAGGTCCATGCCACTATATATGTACCCTCCTCGTGTACTGATCATTTTATAACTTAGCACACGTACACTACGTCACAAGAAGTTCAAGAACGATCGCCGTGTGAGGTGCAAAATAGCTTCTTGCACTGCACATAATGACATAGGTGTAAACGAAGCAGCTATCATTACTGACTTGGACTTTTTTAAATAAGCTTTTGTGGTTCATTGGTGTTTCAGCTGTTCTTGGTACACGTATAAAATGATACATGCCACAGATTATGAATTCATTTTGACGCATCATGTACAGTATAGGAAATGCAATGATGCATTATCTGGAGTCGGTATAAATTTCTCTAACGTATCTATGGTATATACACATGATGCATATTTTCATTTACATTGTTGACCTAAAGTACGCCCGCAATTAGCGTACTATAGGTCAACGATATAATGACGTAGACTTTTGTTCAGACACCCATGCACTAGCACCGAAGTGTACCCTACTCCCTAATATCTACCTTTGCCTGTGTGGGAATTCTTGGAATTTTATTTTTTTTAATGCCAGGTGGATTCTCAACAGTAAAAGCCTGGTTGCCAACTCCATTCATGGCAATGGTTGACATCAGAAAGTCTCCCCTTAGAAGCGCAAAACAGTTGAAGGGCAAAATACAACATTATTCACTATAAAAGGAAGACGCACTCGACTAGACATACACAAGTAATATTCATATTCAAGGCGCGGTAGCAAGAGGCACGTGGGATCACTTGATTATTCAATTCTGTTAATAAAATAAATCATGTGCTCTCGGCTTCTAAAATGGGTTGTATAAGTTCAAAGGCGCAACTAACAGAGGATTCGGACGACGAAGGCCGCAACTCTCCGTCGGAAGACGACAGACATCTACTGGACAGTAGTTCCAACACAACAGGGGCAGCGACACGAGAGGCCAAGCCAGAACTAAATGAACGCCAAACGCAGCGGGATTTTCAAGACCGGCCCGACCTACCAGCGGCTAAGCAGTCGCCTCACTCTCTGAACAGACGGCAGGAGAAAGGGGCGGGAGTAAAGGATCTTGGTGGCGGCGAGACCTCTCCTATCATGACGGTGAAGGGCAAAGTGTTGCTGCAGCAGTTAACTGCCGCCTACAAATGGAAAGAACTCTACACCCATTCTTGTCAAGATTTCCTCACGCAGATGGACAAGCTGTTTATGGAGTGCCAGATGCATCTGAGCGCGCTCTCGTCACAAGTAGACGCGGAGAGCAGGAAGGAGGTAGACGCCTTGGTGAGAGAGATGGTCGTACTACGCAAGCATTGGGGACCCCACCTGCTACCCAACTCCGTGTGCAACGCGTTCGTGCGCGAGCGGATACTCCTCTCCCTCGGGGGGACGGACAAGCAACAGTTTAGAATCGACTGCGCCCAGTTCTTTGAGCCTGTCCCTTTCTATGGCACCCCAGGGGACAGCAGCGGACTCATGAAGCTGTTCCGATTCTCTGTGTACGACCTATTGAAGAATGTGGTAGTGCTGCGGTACTACTTGGAGCAAAGCAATGTAGAGCAACTCTACCATGTCTTGTGCTATGTTCACAACAGTCAGAGGGGCCAGGTGCACCCCTACGCAGAGATGCCCTCCTACTGGGAACTCAGACAACACATGCTAGACGATATCTACACACGACTGGCGAGCCTTACGTGAGACCTACTTTTTTTTTTGGGGGGGGGGGGGGGGGGGGGGGGTTGTTGCTGTCTCTATGGAAATGCATGTGTTGTGATTTTCATAGTAAAGTACATTCATTAAGGACTTTTTATGTGCATGGGTTTGTTGATGTGTGGTCCCCTGTCCCTCTCCCCCTCAACCACTGACACATTTATTGACATAAACTTTTTGCTGTGTCTTTTTTTAATTCATCAGTTGTATGAAGTGGTTGTATTGGTTGAACTAGAATGAGAAATGGGACAAGTGTTTTTGCATGTGTTTTAAACACTACAACTCTTTCAGGGACTTGAATACGGTTCTAGGGGTCTCTTCTGGTTTGTTCCATTCTATAATGGAAAATGCGAAGGTGTTTTTAAAGTTCTCTGTCCCTCAAGTGAAGAGAGCAACCTACCTTGATGGCTTCCACCTGACAGTGCTGTGTGAGTCTTGCCTAGCACAGCATAGCAACGGTTGTGTATGGCTTCCAGCTCTTTCTCAATTGTCACAGTCTGTTGCACAAAAGCACATGGGGACATTCAACTATGACCTTAGGTGCACACCACACACACACACACACACACACACACACACACACATGCTCACTATTCTGGCGAAGCGAGCATTGCTTTGTTCAAGGAAGGTTTGATCAAATCCAGGTGTCTTCTCCACGTCCTCTAGTACCTTCTTCTGATCAGGGGTGAGATACGTTCTGAGGATCTCTACATCATCCAGGGTCAGGTGCCTGAAGTCCACATCTCTCTCACTCTCAATGTCTCTGTCAGGGCAGTACTTCGACACACGCACCACTTGCAGCTTATATAGCACAATTACCTTTTCCATTCATTCACTTCTGTTTGCTTCCGTTTAAGAACGTCATCCCATTCTTTTAATTCCCTCTTGTACCTGTGTGGTCCAATTCCCAAGAGGGACACGTTTGCAGCCATCTATGCTACCCTCATCCCCATCCCTTACATTTCACTATTTGCTTTGAGGATCTCGATCGATTCTTGAAGCTGATGAACCAGAGGATTCTGGGATGCTCTGGGTGCCAAAAAGCAAAACACTTCACAAAAGCAAGCCCAAAACAAACACCGCATGTCTCCAATGCATAACAATGCTGCTCACACTTCATCATCATGTGACTCAAGGTATCCAAAGTACACGTCTGAATTGTTCAGGTCCGTCTCAATTTGCTCCAGAACTTTATCCACTACTAAAAATTATGATCACAAGTCCAGAGAGAAAGAGAACTTACATTCAGACTCGCTAACAGCTTCTGTAGCAATAAGGTCCTATCCAACGGCAGCACAGAATGATACCATGTATTTTGTGTCACACACACACCTTTTTAAGGTGAGCAATAAGTGATTTGACCTCCAATCGTCGCCTAAACGCTAGGGGGTAAGGGGGCGTAATAAAACCACCCAAAATAAAACGCAAAAATAAACATAAATACACATAAATCACTACCTTCGTCCGCTTTCTCTGCCTCGTCAAGACCTGTGTCAAATGAGCTATTCACATCAGTTGTGGTTGGCTCGGTCACCCTTCTAAACGTAAATCCGCCATCAGCACTTTCCTTCTGCTAAAACGCACGAGTTACAATTGCTATTGCGAAAGTTGTTGTCCAGTATTACCTGAATGGTGCTGCTATTCCCTGGAGGCAGCTTTGGCAGTGTTCGAAATACAAATCCATTCTCAGCCCCTTCGTTCTGCAATATTGGATGAGCTCCAATTAGGAGGTAATATAATACTTTATGGATATTCAACATACATACAGACTTTTCCTCCTTTTATTCATAAAAATTCGCTGCGGTCGTTCTCTTTTTCCACTAATACCGTCAGCTACTGGCCAATTAACCGCCATAATGTTTGGTCATGGTTCCTGGCCCTAATTAAATGTATAGGTCTGGGCACGTCATCGGTAACGCTTCACAATGAGTTACGTGCTCTCTCGGCTGTCCAGCAAGAAAGAGCTAGACCGCGCTATTAAGGAAACCGAAGACAAGGTCCTCGTGCTAAGATTTGGAAAGGACAACGACCTGGTGTGCATGCAGCTGGATGAAATTGTTAGTAGGCGTTACATTAATGCTCTGCGCCGGTCCGTCTATTTCTGTGGAACATTTCAATGACAATAGCCGTTGGTCTTTTTAGCTGGCCAAAAATCAGCACGCCGTTTCCCAAATGGCAACTATCTACATTGTTGACGTCGACAGCGTGCCTGTTTACGCCAGATATTTCGACATAACGCTTATACCAGCTACAGTGTTCTTCTTCAACGGTCAACACATGAAGGTGGACTGGAGGTGAGACGCTCAACGAACACCTCACGTTAACCGTATCTCTATACACCCAGTACTCCCGACCACACCAAATTCATAGGCAGCTTCAAGTGCTCTCAAGACTTTATTGACGTCATCGAGGTTGTGTACAGGGGAGCCATGAAGGGAAAGTTGATAGTGGAGAGTCCCCTGGCCCCACAAGATGTGCCCAAGTACTCCCTGTTGTACAAAGATTTTTGAATAAACAGGTTCAAATTTCTTTTAATGAACACAATGCACACTTGTATAATATAAATATCTACACACAACACAACACAAGTGACAAGTACATGTATGTACAATATTAAAAAATTGAGACAAACATTAACATACAACCGAAGAAGACATTAATCAATACGAAATGTTTGTAACTGGCTTGCTCGAGAGGACCACTAGACCCCAGGGGTGATAGCATCCTCACACCATGTGTGCTTGTGGGGGGTTGCGCCTCTCCTTAAGGTGGTGGGCAAACACAGTGGAGCCATCCGGAATGCTGCTTGCCGGGACCCTGAAGTTTGGTCTGCCGAGGGTCATCACTGGAGAGCCTTTGGGCGCCGGCTGTGTGTTGGTCAGGGATACAACACTGCGAGGGGGCACAGGGGGCGTGGGTTGGCCATTTGGGGGTCTGGCAGAATTGGGCAGCCCGGGAGATGGGGAGGAGGGGGAGGGGATGACACTCAGGGTCTTGGTTACGGTATTCTTCTGCAGCACATCTGTGGTCGAGGGCTTTCTCACCAGCATGCTGAGGTCCGCCTCGACCTTCTGAGCCTGCCTCATGGCCATGAGAAATTCACTCTGAGTCTTTTTCTGCTCGTCCTGGGAGAGTTCGGATGATGGGACAGGATTGGGTCTGGGAACCAGACGATCCTCGGGAACACTGCCTTTTCTCGACACAGACAAACTTCGCCCCACCTCCTGTGACTGGTGTGTGTTGGGTTGTGACAGCTGTGCTTCCACTGCAACATACATGTCCTGCTTCTGCAAAGGAGCGCGTGGCTCACTGGAGGGGAAGGATGAGCGCGGCTCGGCAGTTGGGAAGGATGGGCGTGGCTCAGCAGTTGGGAAGGATGGGCGTGGCTCAGCAGTTGGGAAGGATGGGCGTGGCTCACAGGCAGCCGGCTTGGACAGTGGATCACTCCAGACACCATTTGCATCCTGCCAGACAGCCGCATGCATAGATGTTGCCCCGGCAACCGAGATCTGCTCGCAGCTCCCTCCTGGGCCGCAGCTGGAGCAACTGCCGCCATCACTGCTGGGCGGAGCCTGCTTCAAGCCGGACGGACCTGGGTGGAAGGAGCCATTGGCGGCCACAACAGTGTTGTTGAGATCGGGCATGGAGCCTAAGGGTTGCTGCTTGTCCTGTCCACACAGCGGGTTCTCGGTGAGGGAGAAGGTCTTGCCCACAGCCATCCTCACCTTGAGCCCGTTACATCTGGAGCAGCGATGGGGGGGGTTGGAGGGGGCGGGGAAAAAGGCGCGGTCCTTCACAGGACTTCTGGGCGGCAGGGGAGGGGGGCTGAGCCCCGCGGAGGAGGGTACGGAAGGTTCGCTGTCCATGTTACTCTGGTACCTCTCTCCCTTGGGTCGCTCGTTGAAGTTGGGTGTGTTTGTCCTCGACTCCTCCTCCTCCTGTATGATGCTCCTCTTCAGATTAATGGGCGGGGACATAAGAATGCCATCATCCTGGGCCCCAGACCTACCACCAGATAGTATGGTGGGGGAATCAGGGTCGTCGTGTACCCCACTGCTCCTGTTGCTTAGTCCACCCAAACTGCCCGAGGAAGGGAGGGAAGAGGTTATCGAAGTGACACTGTCTTTCCTCCAAGATCGAGGGGGTATGGTGGGCGTAACCTCCTCTCCAGGAGTGTAGCTCCTGCGCAAATTCCCGCCTCCTCCCCTCTCCGACACCACCCCTCTATCAGGCACAGGAGGCTCAGCCATCGGACGGTTGTCGAAGACATATGAGAAGGGCTGGGACGGCACCCTAAACGGCTCCTGGTCCGATTCGGACACAGACGTGGACTGTGGGTGCTGCGGGAGGAGGGACACATTGTAGCGTGTGGGCAGCGGCCTCATCGAGGGCACAGGCTCGGTGTAGTCGTCAGGTTCCTTCTTCGGGAAAGACCCCGGGTCCAGTGGGGGGAACATGGTCGTCGGCACTGAAGGTTTCTTCTTGGCCCTTTTGTCACGATCGATGTCCCTCCCCAGCTCCTCGAGTACGTCGTCCACGCTGGGATTCTCCTTCTTGTCTTTGATGCGTGCGTAGTCTGGACCATCGTCATCCTCATCGCTGCTGTCAGTGGGATCTACGGGAGGTGGGGGCGGAGGTGTGCTCGGGTGGCCGGGATAGGGCAAGTTCCCCCTGGGGGGCAGTGTATGGTTCTTTGACACGGTGGGAGGACTGCTCTTGTGATGCGAACGGTTCCGTTCGGAGCGCTGTCTCATCACCAAACCTGTTGGGTAAGTACAAGAAGGAGTAAGGAGAGGGACAAAGGGATGAGATGGTGGAGAAAAAAGGAGGGAGTGAGCAGGGGGAGGAGCAAGGAGAGAGGAGGAAAGCAAAACAATGTGTTGAATGAGTGGGGTCACTAACTAACCTTGCGCATTAGTTTTCACAGACATGCTTCGCTTGATAAGTTTGCTCCTCCCATCGGTGCCTTCAATGTACAGAGAGCTCCCGTTCAGCTTGTCAGCGCTGGTGTTGATAAGCTCGAGGAGACAGATGTTCCACGTGCCAAGGATTTCCTTAGCTGTGTTCTCTTGTTCCGTTGTGAATATAAACTCTGTCAGTGACCCTTCGCTGCCACTATTATATATAGAGAAAAGGAAAATCAGAAAACAGCAAAATGTTTCAAGTTGCAACAAATCACAACGACCAATGGAAATACAAACCTGGAATTAAGCACTAACTGTCCTTTCTTCTCTGTTGCAAGGAAGAACTTCACCACGGTAGACCTGGGCCACTGGTAGGCAATAGCCCTGGTTGTCTTCCAGTTCAAAATGATGGTGCAGTCCTTGATGGAGATGAAGTACTCACCCGAATGCCCTATGTCGCTTGCATACTTGTTCTTGACCAAGACAACAGGAAAATATTCTGTTTAGGTGGACAAATGAGCAGGATGTGCAGTGTAAGAGTGATCGTCATCACATGCGATGTCACACTAAAGGTATGCATTCTTCATTCTTTCTTAAGAGCTACTTTTTGTACTAGGAATCTGACTGTCACCACTCATTAGAAATACACACAAATCCATTTCCAATTATCAGCAAGCCACCACTCTAAGTCATCTCATTGCACTTCAAACCTGTAACTGGCATGGCTTCTTGATGAAACCTCAATATGCCTTCATAACTTTTCCCACACACACACACACACACACACACACACACACACACACACACACACACATACACACACACACACATAAAAACACATGTACACACACAACACACTCCCTTATGTGGAAGTGATAGACACACGATACATGCTGAGGACAACACACAAACCTGGAATGGGGGGTGGGGCAGGCTGTGTTGTCTCGCACATGGCCAGTTGTTTCAGCACATTGAAGGATTGGATCCAGTGGCGACGCTCCTCGTCAGAGTCACAGCTGAATGTCAGCTCTTCATCACTAATGATGACCTAGAGGGAGACAAAAGTGGTGACACCTGTAGGCAGTTCTTACCTTCCACACCTCCCCCTCCCCCTCCCTTCCAAAAAACAGAAACCACTGAGAATACAAGGAATAAGGTGAGGGGGCACTAAATAGACTATTATGACGAGAGTGCAACACATAGAGCATAGCAGGACTAAACGAAGAACATAGGGTTAAAAGTAGAGCTGTCCTAAACACAAGTACCACTCTGATACTATTGTTCCCTTATGATGTATCACGTTTCAACTCTGTCATGGTGAGACAGCTGGATAAGAAAGATGAGGCTTTTCCCTGGCCCAATGTTAGACACACGCACATATACGACACAAGCTCCTCTTTCACCACTCCTCGTCTGGAGTCATGGATAGTGATGACTACTCAGAGCAATAGGCTGTGACCATACGTGGATATCGTTTCCACCAGACAGTCTGGGACACATTGATCTCCATAGTTACATTACTGGTGGGGCATTGGGTTTGGTTTAGTTGGGGCCCACCTATCTTTCAAACCTTGTCTTCATCCCATGCACTGTCCTCTTCCACATGCCCCTGAACCCTCCTCCTCCCCCCCACCTCCTCTTCCACATGGCCCTAAACCCTCCTTCCCCCCACCCCTCTTCCACATGCCCCTAAACCCTTCCCCCCCCCCCACCCTCTTTCACATGGCCCTAAACCCTTCCCCCCCCCACCCCTCTTTCACATGGCCCTAAACCCTTCCCCCTACCCCTCTTCCACATGGCCCTAAACCCTTCCCCCACCCCACCCCTCTTTCACATGGCCCTAAACCCTTCCCCCACCCCACCCCTCTTTCACATGGCCCTAAACCCTTCCCCCACCCCACCCCTCTTGCACATGGCCCTAAACCCTTCCCCCCACCCCACCCCTCTTGCACATGGCCCTAAACCCTCCTCCCCAGCCCCTCTTTCACATGCCTCCTCCCCACCCCTCTTTCACCTGCCCCTGAACCCTCCTCCCCATTCCCTCTCCACATGCCCCTCATTCCTATCTTTACCAGCTGGACAGCAAAGCCACGCATGAGTGTTTTGTTTGGTCTTCCATTCAACACTTCCATCTTAGCACTGCCTGACAGTTCCAATGAATGGGAGAATGGTATTCATTGAGACCCCAAACCCCAGATGAACTCAACCAGTGAATAGGCTTAGAAGATATCTCTCCCACAAAGAGACTAAGTTTGGGTGTGGGGTGGGGGGGGAGGCCTACTTCCACAACGCTTCACGAATGCTACCATTACGATATTGTTTGTGTTATGCAACCCTTTCAGACATGTCTGCTTAAGGTGTCTACACTCAGTGCAACCTGGTAGCACACGCACACATTACATTCTATCCAATAATCTCTTATCATCCTTCTCACCTGAAAACTGTATTTCCCTTTGTTCTTCGACTGCCTCTCGTACACTTCTATTCTGCCGTACTCGCCCACTTCTATCGTCTCTGCGGTGTCTGCAGAGAACTCGTCTTCCATTACGTCTACCGCCTTTAGGCCTCGCGTAGAGTAATTCAGCAGTACCACAAATTTGCGTCTGTAAGCCTGTGGAGGTAGGTGCGAGTGAACCAGTCCAACAAAGAAAAGAAAGGGGAAAAAAAGTGCGGACGAGACACCTGGTGCTACACGCAGCTAGCCTCCCCCGCTTTTTACTCTCTTATCAACGTGACGGGTTCGGAACACAAAGGCTGCCAGAGAACGAAAGGCAGCAAAGCGCTTTCGCCCCCCATGATTTGTAGTTCTCCAACGCTTGTACGGTAGAGAGTTTTCTGATTCCCTTCACCTCCCTCCCGTACTGCTACATACGAAACTTCCGCCGATTACAAGTGGCGTGTGTTGCTTGTCTGCGAAGCTGTTTGTTTTTAACGAAAGTAACTATCGATTATAGCCACGAGTGCCCGCGAACGGTAAACAAATGTCTAGTTGAGTGCTTCGGGTCCATGCAGACTCATCGCTGAGCGTGCAACTCACCGCTCCAAACAGGCGGCTCAGCTTGACGTCCAGGTATCCTTTTTTGACGACTTTCGACATGGCTACGCGGGGTGAAGGACGAGAGAGAAAAAGAAAACTAATCCTAACGACATAATAACAACAAACAGTCCTGACGTAGCAGGCTTCGGCTGCAAGCCCACAAGCCAGCGGAAACTAGCCGCGTGGAGCAAGGCAAGAAGCGCTTGTTACGTACCTGCTCTCCTTCCAAAAATCGAAATAAAATAAAACTAAAATAACTTCGAATTAAAATCACTCCGAAGTAGGCGTGACCAGCTGACTAGCGTGGGGGGTTCTTGCAATGCCCCTCCCACCCAAGTTTTTAAACTTCTTCAAGTCTTTCATAAAATCCATTTTTAGCCAGTAGTCGCACTCCTATTATGTCACTCTATATGAAGAAAGCTTCGCGCTCGCAACTCGGTGAGTTTGTTTTGTCTCTTTTTTTTTTTTACGCCTGCATGGTTATGGCGGTACGCGTACTGGCCGTAACCCATTTGTCACAGTAAATTAATTCTTATGCTGTAAAGTTTATGCGCCCGCTGTACTTTGTTGTAGGGCATTTGAAAATATCCCTGTGTGAAGATTCCGGAGCCCTCGTGGTGACCAGTAAGCCATAAGCAGGTCGCATTATTTATCTGAAGGGTTTCTGAGCTGGGTTTCGAACGCAAGGGAAAGAGGCGGGAAGTATATCAATGGTACTGCATTGCGCGTTTTGCACAAGAATTCGACTGTTTAAAAATTAAGAGGAGAGGCACGTCTGTCGAAACTGGCTTAAAATAAGCTCCTTTCTTAGCACAGTGCCATTTTGAAAAGGCGCACAACAGAGGTGTAAACGAGATGTGGGTTGGCATTCTGGCGCGGTTATACAATCCTGTTGGACGTTGCCCAATTTCTCTCACTGATCCACTTGTTCTATCTTGATGCTCACTTTCGCCTCAGTTTCTCCTATCACTATCCAATATTTGATGTTTCCTCTTCTTGACATCTTAACTCTCACAACCATCCTCCCTCTCCACCCCTCCCATCCTTTCCCCTCTCATCCCTCCATCCTCTCCTCCTCTCCACCCCTCCCATCCTTCCCCCTCTCATCCCTCCATCCTCTCCTTCTCTCCACCCCTCCCATCCTTCCCCCTCTCATCCCTCCATCCTCTCCTCCTCTCCACCCCTCCTTCTCTCCACCCCTCCCATCCTTCCCCCTCTCATCCCTCCATCCTCTCCTTCTCTCCACCCCTCCTTCTCTCCACCCCTCCCATCCTTCCCCCTCTCATCCCTCCATCCTCTCCTCCTCTCCACCCCTCCCATCCTTCCCCCTCTCATCCCTCCATCCTCTCCTTCTCTCCACCCCTCCCATCCTTCCCCCTCTCATCTCTCCATCCTCTCCTCTCCACCCCTCCTTCTCTCCACCCCTCCCATCCTTCCCCCTCTCATCCCTCCATCCTCTCCTCCTCTCCACCCCTCCTTCTCTTCACCCCTCCCATCCTTCCCCCTCTCATCCCTCCATCCTCTCCTCCTCTCCACCCCTCCCATCCTTCCCCTCTCATCCTTCCATCTTCTCCTATTCTCCACCCCTCCCATCCTCCAATCCTCCACCCACCT
>JABACO010000016.1:841014-853002 GCA_013339895.1 Ephydatia muelleri | reverse complement strand
ATATTACCCTCCCCCCCCCCCCCCCCCCCCCCCCCCCCCCCCAGATGGATTGGGCAAGTGCACTCACTTGTCACCTTCAACGTGGCTACCTCGCTACTGTATACGGCGGAAGGTTGGTATCTGTAGTTCTGCGCAACGCACTGGTAGTTTCCGTTGTCGTCGATAGTAGTGTTGCTGAAAACGAGGCTAGCGTTGAACTTACTCAGGACGTAGACGCGAGAGCTGTAGCTAAGGAGAGCGCCGTTCTTGAGCCAAACGACGGAAGGGAAAGGAGTTCCAATTACACTGCAGCCCAGCACAAAGGAGCGGTCAGTAAGAATGGAGGCATTTTGTGGACCAGAGAGTATAACGGGTGGCACTTGGAAGAGAGCCCGCTCAATTAATACATTTTAGTCGCTTGGCAATAGGATCATGCAGTCTTACTGCAGGTAAGCGAGCCGGTCAGTGACGACACAGTGCTCCCCTTCAGTTCAGGGGGCCACGCGCACACGGTTGCCACGCCCGGAAGTAGCGCAAGCTCCGAACTTGCGAGCGCATCCACGAACCATTGGAAGTCACAGTCGCACGATGACGGGTTGTTGGAGATGTCTCTGTAAGGTTGAGGCAGGCAAGGAAATAAACATTATAATGAGCAGTCCCCCTGCACCGGAAGGGGCTGTGCAGCCGGCGTACATGGAAAGAGTAGCGTTCATCGTGGTTTCATTTAGGGTCAAGGTAGTCAACTGGTTTCCGCGCAGAGTTCTGCGATGGCCGCCAGGGTAGAATCATACATTTGTTAAGTCGTACGTGTGTAAGCTAGCTTACTTACAATGTCAGCAACGTCGGAACACGCTGCAGGATGTTTATTGGCAGGAAAGACAGCTGGTTATAGTCGAGCGTACTTATATGTGTGCAAAGCAGAGGCGCAATTCACAGTGATGGTATACTGTACCATCACGCATGCCATGCTCACAGTGTATGAAGGCTGGTCAGTCCTTGCAATGCCTCAGCCGAGAGGGTAACAAGGGGTGTATTTTGTATTATCCTGATGCCGAGATGGAAGGAAATATAAAAAGGGAGATAAGAGAGCACATGCAGACGAAAAGAAATTAAATTAAAATTAATATATATATGGGACAGTTTAGTTGAACTATTAAAAGAATAATGATATATAAAAGAAACAAAACTACAGGTACACATAAGCCTATTTGAAATAAGGAAAGTACAACTTACAATTCGGAGAGTGAAGTCAGGTTTTTGAACACGCCATCTGCAACTGAAGTCAGAGGGTTTCCGCTCCAGTTTCTGCACGTTAAAATGGGTTATTCAAAAAGAGAAGATTGAGGTATTGTTAAAGAGTTATTAGCCAATGTACATGCTTTGAAGCCGAGGGAGCGCGTCTAAGCCCGCGCCCGGGATCTGGGTGAAGTTATTGTAGCTCAGATCGAGTGTGGTTAGATTAGGAAAATATCCGAAGGTGCCCGGTGGAATGGTGGACATACGGTTGCCTCGCATCGAGCTGTTTAGTGGGGGTAAAGCATCGTTAGCAGAAAGCATGAGCTGAGGATAATACTTACAGAGATACAATTGTATTCGGTCCAGGGTAGTTGGTTGGGATTGTGGTAAGCAGCTTATTCGAGCAATCGATGGAAATGGTGTTGAGTGTTACTGTATACGGGCAATCAAACGCCAGAGATCTTGCCACACAAAGAAGGAGCGATATCCCAACTGCCGTGCAGTATCCAGCCATGAAGAGCATATGTTTACTGTGTGGCCCGTTGCGAGGGGTGGGGCTCAAATTTACTCTTATTATCCTTATTATCCGAATAGTAATATCGGGTAATCGAAAATGGCGGCAGAGCTCCCAAGTGGTTGGGAAAAGAGAGAGTCCAAATCAACAGGACGGCCGTATTACTTTAACGTCGATACTCACGAGAGCAGATGGGAACCACCTGTAAACGTCGTCGAGTCTGGACAGGTTATCAGAAACGTTTACCCGGTGATGGCTGTGTCATACTATTGTATCGGTGCAGGTACGGGCCTCTCACCTTCTTGTGAAGCATAGAGGATCTCGCAATCCAAAGTCATGGAAGCAGAGCAATATTACGCGATCCAAAGAAGAAGCCATGGAGATAATTAAAGGTTGATAATATCGACTTAACGGGCTATTGCATATTTCAGTACATAACGGATGTCCTATGAGGAAAAATGAATGTCGTGGGGGGGGGGGGGGGGGGGGGGATCTTCTGTATCTTCTGTAGGAGTGTATATTGAATCCCAGGTGTCTATGAAAGAACACACCAGAATACAGAAAGCACTTAACTTTCACAGGACCTGGCTGATCCAATGATGTTTTGAAGTTCCGCATCTTAGATTTTGCTCTCAATTCTGCTGAAAATGAAGTGCTTTCTGTATTTTGGTGCGTTCTTTCGTGGACACCTATACATATGTTCTTTCTGTTCCGTCATGAAGGCTTCAGGGAAAGGATAGTATCGGGAAAGGTCAAGTTTGCTGACCTCGCATCTGTTGAGAGTGACTGTAGCTCTGCCAAGAATGGCGGAGACCTCGGTCCGTTTGGAAGAGGAAAGATGCAAAGTAAGTGATCCTCTGCCACCATTTTCACATTAGCAGACATCCTCCTCCCCCTACCGCATGCACATGACATCATCAGAGCCTTTCGAAGATGCCACGTAAGTATGATGAAAACACCATATTCAGTTGCTAATTAATGCACTTCTCATCAGATATGATCTGAAAGTGGGTGAGCTGAGCCAGCCAGTGGTGACAGACTCAGGTGTGCACATCATCCTCAGAACAGCTTGATCGAGAATCCCAACCAGCTTCAAGTATTAATGCATCACCTTTGTACTTATTGAACCTCACCAACTATGACCATTCTGCATGCAGGTTTGTTTATCAACGTTTGATATCTCAATCTCCTTAGACACCATTAAATTCCTTTTTTTTTTTGCTGCTACTTTTCAATTGTATGATAATGAATAATCAGAAATAATTTTCCAACAATGAAATCAGTCATTATCAGTGTTCCGTAATGGTTTCTCCAAGAGACTGCAGGACTTCCTTTCTATAGTCCTCAAAGTCACCATCAATCTCGGCTATGTTGTTATTTTCAATGACCCAGAGGGTGCAGTTGGTCTCTTGGATGAGGCGAGCGTCGTGACTGACGAGGATGACAGCTGGTGCAAAAGATGGAGACAGTCATCAAACATTCCATATACGCTTAATTAGAACAACGCACATCACAGGAGTGAAGTATTAATGATCAGAGCTCTGCATAACACATAATATGTATTATTAAATGTGGGCCTGATGTGTGTTCATATAGCAGATCACATGATCGTACATGAAACATAAATATTAGTCATGTGACTGGAAGTGGCTCACTCCATAAATATAGGTGCCACACACAATGTTTAACTGATCCACCACATACAATTTGCACAACTCCTGTACTACGCATTAAATATTCAGCAATCCCACTTATTCAAGTATTGTGTGGTACCCCCTGCTGTTTGTCAACCCCTCCTTTCTCACCTCCAGTAAAATCGTTGATGGCCTCTGAGAGCGCATCTATGGACTCAATGTCCAGGTTGTTGGTGGGCTCATCCTGAGGGATTAAGATCATTATCATCTACTCTCCAGACAATCACCCTCACATCGGAAACCCAACTGCTAACAGCTTCCTTCCTTCCATCTCTAACCCTCCTACCCACTCCCCTCCACACACCAATATCAGAACATCAGGGGCTTTGAGGGGACAATCTCTAACCCTCCTCCCTCCCCTCTACATAGCAATATCAGCACATCAGGTGCCTTGAGGGGACCTCCTCCCTCCCCCCCTCCCCTCCACACACCAATATGAGCACATCAGGTGCCTTGAGGGGACCTCCTCCCTCCCCCCCTCCCCTCCACACACCAATATGAGCACATCAGGTGCCTTGAGGGGACCTCCTCCCTCCCCCCCTCCCCTCCACACACCAATATTAGCACATCAGGGCCTTGAGGGGACCTCCTCCCTCCCCCCCTGCCCCTCACCATATCAGCACATCAGGGGCCTTGAGGGACAGTTCGGCAAACACAACTCGAGCCTTCGGACCCCAGAGAGGTCCTGCATTTTGATGGTGTGGGGCGTGGCCTGGTAGCCCGTACCGACCAAGTATCTTTCCTGGTGTCCTGGTAGTTGGTGTTGAGCAGCCTGTGGTTTCAATGGGAGCATTAATTAGAACAACCAGTACAACACTCCATACCACTAAATCTAATTAATCCTAACCTCTCCTTCCCCCCACCCATCCCCGCCACCTACTCCACTCATCCACTCCATCCCCCTCCCACCTACTCATCACTCACCTCCATCCCCTCCCCCTACTCCACTCATTCCCAACCTCATCCTCCACACCACTCACCCTCCACCTCCATCCCCTCCCACCTACTTCCACCATCCCACCTCCATCCCCCTCCCACCTACTCTCACTCACCCCCCTCCATCCCCTCCCACCTACTCCACTCAATCCACCTCCCACCTCCCCCTCCACCTACTCCACTCATCCCACCTCCACCCCTTCCACCTACTCCACTCATGTGCTTTACCATGAGGGGTGTTATAACATCAAACCTACTATGGTGCTACAGTGTACATTGACACCCACCATTGACCATAAGGTGCATGGTGCTACAGTGTACACTGACACCCACCCTTGACCATAAGGTGCTTCAATAAACTCCCCCCTTCCACATGAGCTCAACTAACACTCACTTGAACCACACAATGACAATCACTACCAACACCCCCAAAGATGTGGCACACTTACCATAAGATATTCCACTGCTGTCTCTGACAAGACCAACTGGTCTGCTGCGTGTTGGTTGTACACACCAATACGCTGGAGTGACAGTGCAACGTGTAATGCCCATATATGGCTGGACCACACCCACTCACCAGTCTAAGGTTTCTTCGGATCTCTCCTTTTACCTAAGGCAAAGAGATTTATCAAAATCACACCACCACCACACCACCACCACACCACCACCACACTCGCCCATCTGTCTAGGATAAATGCTTACCGGTTCCAGCTTGCCCAAAGAAGGTTAAGAAAGGTTGATTTTCCCACTCCATTAGGGCCAACAATGGCCACTACCGGAACAAGGAGAACAGCTAACTCGTCATCACACATGTCCACTCCACAAGCCCACTCACACACACACCCTCACACATGCCCACTCACACACACACCCTCACACATGTCCAATCCACAAGCCCACTCACACACACACCCTCACACATGCCCACTCACAAACACACCCTCACACATGCCCACTCACACACACCCTCACACATGTCCACTCCACAAGCCCACTCACACACACACCCTCACACATGCCCACTCACAAACACACCCTCATACATGCCCCTCACACACACCCTCACACATGTCCAATCCACAAGCCCACACACACACACCCTCACACATGCCCACTCCACAAGCCCACTCACACACACACCCTCACACATGCCCACTCACAAACACATGCCCACTCACACACACCCTCACACATGCCCACAATCCCACACACACACACCCTCACACATGTCCAATCCACAAGCCCACACACACACACACCCTCACACAAGCCCACTCACACACACACCCTCACACATGTCCACTCCACAAGCCCACTTACACACACACCCTCACATATGCCCACTCCACAAGCCCACTCACACACACACCCTCACATGCCCACTCACACATGCCCACTCCACAAGCCCACTCACACACATCATACATCAGCACCCACTCACACGCTCACATACCACGGGACTGCATGTCAATCCCAAAATCTGTTTTCTTTAACAGAAGTGGTTGTCCCTCGTACCCAAAAGACATATCTGTGGTGCGAAAGGCAAAATTCTTAATACCATCCTCTCCTCTTGCAAGATCAACCTCATCCTGTTCCTTACTCCACCACCACACATTTCAAACACACACCTACACTCCCACACATCACCCACACATCACCCACACGGAATCTTACCAGTATGCCCCCAAGATGGGAGGGTTCAGAGGTGTTGGATTTGGGAAGGAAAATTTGACTGTATATTCTCGTGGCTTCTGCATGAGCTCCTTAGGCGTATCACTCTCCTCCTCCACCTACACACCACCACAATCACACAGCTCCTCCCCCCCCCCCCCAACACACCTTAACTCCCTTTGCTGCAGACTTCTTGGCTACTGAATCCTTCACTGTGTCTTCCTGCAGTCAGTGTTTCCACCATCACACCATCACCCTCCTCATAAAACCTAACATATCAACTATTGTGTCTTACCGCTTTCCGTCGAGACTGGCCGTGTCCTTTCAAAGACTTCAGCTGTTTCTCCTACAAAGAATGACAGATGAAAGGTAAAAGAATGGAAAGGTTGTAGGTACCACTAACAGGAGAGCCATTTTAGTATGCGTATGTGTGGTGTGTGTATGGTCCACTCCTGGCATTACCAACATGAGCGAAATGGCAAAGCGTGGTTCACAAATGGATCCAGTGTTACGGTCATACCTAAGGAGACCTATTTGCCTAAGCACAGGGCATTGAGGGGGTCTTACTAATACAGACTGTGGTGGGCATTGAGGGCGTCTTACTAATACAGACTGTGGTGGGCATTGAGGGGGCCTTACTAATACAGACTGTGGTGGGCATTGAGGGGGCCTTACTAATACAGACTGTGGTGGGCATTGAGGGGGCCTTACTAATACAGACTGTGGTGGGCATTGAGGGGGCCTTACTAATACAGACTGTGGTGGGCATTGAGGGGGCCTTACTAATACAGACTGTAGTGGGCATTGAGGGGGCCTTACTAATACAGACTGTAGTGGGCATTGAGGGGGCATTACTAATACAGACTGTGGTCCATTTCCCTAGTGGAGGATCGACACACCCAGGCTCCCAAACAGACCTGCTGGTCGTATGCTTTCTCCAACTCTTTCAACTTCTGCTTGTACATTTTCTTGAAGTCATCTACCAGAGATGAATGTACAATGAATTTACAATGACCCCTCCCTCTTGAAGCCACGCAAAGTAATCCTCCCACCACACACCCTCACTTACTGTAGTTGCCACGGTAATAGTACAGCTTCTGATTATCTGGTGAGAAAACAGAGCAAATAACACTTAAAAGAAAAGATGGTTAAGATGGTCGAGGCCCCAAGAGGAGAAGAGCAGAGGGATCCCATGGGGTAGGGGGGAGGGTCAGGTTGCCATGGATGTAGGGGGGAGGGTCAGGTCCTATAGAAGAGGGAGGGAGGAGGGTTTACCTAAATGGATGATGTCTGTACACACATTGTTGAGGAAGTTCTGGTCGTGTGATACAATGAGAAGCGTTTTCTTCCAAGACTGCAAGTAGCTGCAAACACACTATCACTGCTCAACTAAAGCCCATCTATCCCAACAGATGCCCACCTGTCAAGCCAGATAACTGCATTTAGATCAAGATGATTTGTGGGCTCGTCAAGCATCAGCAGTGTTGGTTCCAAGAATAGTGCTCTGGTGTGTGTGTGTGTGTGTGTGTGTGTGTGTGTGTGTGTGTGTGTGTGTGTGTGTGTGTTTGTGTGGAGCCATGTGTGATACACATCCCAATGATGACCACACTGTCTCCTCAGATGTGCTCCTCAGCATGGCCTACCTGGCCAAGGACACTCTCATCCTCCAACCACCCGAAAATTTGCAGGTAGCTCTACCCTGCATCTCTGCTGTAAAGCCCAACCCCTTGACGAGAGAGAGAAGAACCAATCATATCATAGCTCACATGGAAAATGGCGGGAAGGGGAGGGGCCACTTTACAAGGGGAAGGGGTGTGGCTAGTAATTGCATTCCTTACAGCAAGTATTCTCCTTGCTTTTGGTTCGGCTGCATCAGCTCCTATAGCCTTCAGCTCAGCGTACACCTACACATCGCTCTGCATGACTACAGGGTTTAGCCCAGTCCCAGGGCCACACCTACCTGCTGTAACCTCTCTGTGTTGGCATCTGCAGAGGCCAGCAAAGCCTTCTCTTCCTCAAGCAACGCTAACCTCTTCTTGTCCGCACTCAACACCACATCTATAGCCGACCACGCTCATAGCCTCACCCTAGGGACCAACAATGGAGTGTGGGGAGGAGGTGGAGGGAAAGGTAGAGGGGATGGAAGAGGGGGTGGGGAGGTGGAGGAGGACCAAGGTAGAGGGAATGGAGGAGGGTGTGGGGAGGTGGAGGAAAGGTAGAGGGAATGGGAGGAGGGTTGTGGGGAGGTGGAGGAGGAAAGGTAGAGGGAATGGAGAGGAGGGTGTGGGGAGGGAGAAAGGTAGAGGGAATGGGGAGGGTGTGTGGGGAGGGTGGAGGAAAGGTAGAGGGAATGGAGGAGGGTGTGGGAGGTGGAGGAAAGGTAGAGGAATGGAGGGGGTGGTGGGGGAGATGGAGGAAAGGTAGAGGGAATGGAGGAGGGTGTGGGGAGGTGGAGGGAAAGGGGATAGAGGGAATGGAGGAGGGGGTGGGAGGTGGAGGAAAGGTAGAGGGAATGGAGGAGGGTGTGGGAAGGTGGAGGAAAGGTAGAGGTGATGGAGGAGGGTGTGGGAGGAGGTGGAGGAAAGGTAGGAGGGTGGGGGGAGGTGGAGGGGAGGGAGAATGAGAAGAGAGGGAGGTGTGGGAGGTAGAGGATGAGAGAATGAGAAGGGAGGTGGGGAGGTGGAGGAGAGTGGGAAGGTAGAGGAGAGAAAGGAGAAGAAGTGGAGGTATGGGGAGGTGGAGGAGAGTACAAAGGGGGTAGAAGAAGAAGGTGGGTGGGTTGGGGTGTAGGTAGTGGGAAGGTGGAGGAGAAAAAGTAGAGGGGAGGAGGGGAAGAAGAATGTGTGGGTGTAGGTGGGGGAAGGTGGTGGAAGAATGTGTGGGGTGTAGGTAGTGGGAGGAGGAGGAAGAATGTGGGGTGTAGGTAGTGGGGAGGTGGTGAAGAATGTGCAGTAATACTCAAGATACACACACCTTGCTCGCACAACAGCACATCAATGTTGGTGGTATTGTTAACTGCCTTTTGCTATGTGCTTAAGAAGTGTGGTTTTACCCATCCTGGCAATCAGAGATATAATATATACTTCTTGTAGTAAATTTTTTTGTTCATCATTTCTCCTAACCCATTGGGGCCAACAAGCCCATATCTCCTCTTCGCAGTGATGTGCAGGGACGCATTGACAAACAGCTCCTTGCCTCGCGCAGATATAGAGAAATTTTCAATCTGCCAGGAGCAACAGTGTACTATAGCGAACGGTAAAAAATAAGTACGAAACACACCTTAATGTCTTGGGCGCCCTCCTGTAGTGCATCAGTTATCTTGACTTCACGCTGAGAAACACTAACTGTGTGCTGTCCATCTCCTCTCTGTATCGCTTCAGCTTCTCCTACCAACAGAACTAGTTTTCAGAACATATACTTAGCCAATGTGTGTATGTGTGTGTGTGTATGTGTGTAGTGTGTGTGTATGTGTATATGTTTGTGTGTGTGTGTGTGTATGTGTATATGTGTGTGTGTGTGTGTATTATGAGCATGTACATTGTGTGTGAGGATGGGGTTTAAGTATGCAAGTAGACCTCTTTCTTTCTCTTCTTTTCCTCCTTCCTAGCTCCCTTGGCTCCTCCTTTCGAAGGCTGGTCTTCTTCAGCTACCTCAGTCCCTTCTGTGGTAGCATCGTTTATCATGTCCTTTGTACTGACATCATCACCACCACCACCATCATCATCATCATCGTCATCTGGTGTCTTGTCTTCTTTCTGTGACGCAGTGGGGATGTCCTCCTTCCCCTCATCTTCCTTTTCCTCTTCCTACGCATGTATGAACATAGACACACTCAAATATAGGCAGTGAATTTAGAGACCTCTATCTTCTTCCGTCTCCCTCCTTTCTTCTTCGCTCCTTTGCTATCGCTTTTCGATGAAGGTTTCTTGGAGGCCGACACCTCGGGCTCTCCGGTGGCGTCCTCTGTAAGTCAGCATGTCGAGCTTTGTCGATCGAGACAGTACAGTGGAGTTACGGCAACTTACCGCTAATTCCTTTCGTCTTAACTTCTGGAGCTAACTTCAACTTAGCTAATCGCTGGGTCGTTTCCTCAACCCTCTCATCGTCTGGTTTCCCAGAACCATCGTCCTCGTCTTCGTCTTCCGTGGGTTCTTTGTGTTGGCTGGTGTCCTTTTTGGTCGGCGCCTTCTGATTACGTCCACCGCCTTCCTCACCACGTGCTCCCTTCTTTTTTTTACCCCCTGCCATTTAATGTCGGCGCCAAACTGTACAATGAGAAATGAAATCGTATTATGCCTGTCACATGACCGTTAATTCCACTCGTGTCCTCTCACCTCAGTTTCAGCACCCAAACGTCGTACCGCGTTTATTGGACAGACCGGCGGGCATGGTTATATGTATAATTATGCTACGTTACGGAGAAACCCGCCGTAATTTTTATTTTATCGGTTCTTGTTACTTTTACTGTTGTGTGCTTTTGAGAGTGTTTGTTTGCCCTACAGTATATAGGCCATACAGCTGAGTTGATAGCATAATGCCTATTCGCGGTCTGAGCACGAGACGCGTGGCAATCATAATTTCTTTCAATAATCTATTATATGATGCAATGCTTCGAAGAGGGAGGGTCCGTCCTGAAATAGACCCCTACATTCGACTTCGCTACGAGGACACTGCTGTATGGATTCATTACGACCTAAAGGCAGGACGGGGCATGCATAGCTATTATGCACCATGGCTAGAGTCAATGATACAGACGTTATCCCCCGAATCAAGACAGAAATATTCGCTAATGGGGGCTGTGAAATTACCATCATTACCAGTCACAGCACAGACTCAACTAACAGAAAACCAAGCACAAGAGAACAGTGTGCAAATCTTAGAAACGCATCATCAGTCCAAATTTTGTGTTATTTTGTAAATACGTTTCCATGGCAATGATTCATTTAACCATTAATTAACAGCTGAATTTTTATCACCTCCACCAGCAAGAGATCTAGATGGAGAACTACAAGGTAAGCGCGCATTCTAGGTCTGGGTCCCAAGGGGAAGAGATAGGTTTTTCACGCCTTCATTTTTGCATGCACAAGAGTGTCTGCTGCTATTTCCCTCCGATCACATGGTCTTCACCTGCTTTTGTAACAACACAAGCGACTCCAGCGCCTGGGACGCGGGGCACAAGGTTCCGTCTATGTGGCGGAACACCTTCTGGACAAAAAGAAATATGTTATTAAGATGGTCAGCCCAAGCATAACTTCTCTTTGCATGTGGCGTCTACTGCATGCTGTCGCATTCCTTATTCAAACAGGTGGAATGCAATGATGCGAGTGAAGCGGGCAAAGCATTTAAGGAGGTTAGCTCCCATATTTAAAATTACATGCTCAGTGTACTTAAATAACGGAAAACTATGGAGCATTAAAAAAAAATGCTACACACTTGAATATGGAGGGTCTGAAATATTTTCATCGGTAGATGCAGGTTGGGATCGGCCGAAAATTTCCAGTAGCTTGCGTTGAAATGTATGGCTAAGTAAAAATTCAGCGCCTTACAGCTCCATGACAGATACTCCGATTCTCAGTGTGTAAGAAGCAATGTGTAAAGGACATTTCAGACTTCTAGAATATATATATTTTAATTGAAATCACCTTTTTGCGGAAACGATCTCATTTTCTCCTGTTTGGCTTCATAGGCACGTCTCACTGTTGTTTTAACACATAGCGAAACTAACAGTCTTCACATATTTACAGGGATTGGAATTCATTTTGTCTCGACGCAGGTACAAGCACTCCAGGTCCTCAAGCATCCTTACATTTGTGGGTACAAGGAATCCTTTGTCACTTGGGAGAAAGAGGTGCATACATTCTGATATGTCGCCCTCCCCGATAAATGCACCCACCTGCATTGCAGGAGGAGGCCATGTATGTCTGCATTGTGATGGATTACTATGGTTAGGTATGCAGG
>JABACO010000016.1:825064-840014 GCA_013339895.1 Ephydatia muelleri | reverse complement strand
GTTGAAGCGTTGAATGCCTTCAAGCAATGTGGGGAGGTAGGAAAGAGGAAGAGGCAGTTGTCACTACTGATGCCCAGGGGCCACATCACAGAGCAGCATCACTGTGAGATCATCTCTTCTAGACAAGAGTTTCCTCGGAAGCCATTGACCTTTGATTGCTTTTAGACAGCAGCACTTTTCCTTCCATCCAAAGATTGCATTAACCAAAGGTTGCATGGCAGGAGAAGAGAAAGGGTTGTACCACCATTATGGGGAGGTCCATTGGTCTAGACGAGAGAGAACCCATCAGAGTCCGACCAGTCCAACCTAAACAGGCCAGGGAGAAGTGGCGCCAAGGCAGGGGCAGAAAACAGAGAGGGGCACACACACACAGGAAGAGAGACAGACAGACAGACAGGCCGACAGACAGAAAGACAGACAGACAGACAGACAGACAGACAGCAGACAGACAGACAGACAGGACAGACAGACAGACGACAGACAGACAGACAGACAGACAGACATACAGACAGACAGACAGGACAGACAGACAGAAGACAGGACAGACAGACAGACAGACAGAGACAGAAGACAGACAGACAGACAGACAGACAGACGACAGACAGACAGACAGACAGACAGACAGACAGGACAGCAGACAGACAGACAGACAGACAGGACAGACAGACCGACAGACAGACAGACAACAGACAGACAGAAAGACAGACAGACAGACAGACATACTACAACATACATAAAAGACAGACATACATACAACTACATACATACATACATACATACATACATACATACAGACATACATACATCATACATACATACATACATACATACAACATACATAACATACATACATACAGACATACATACATACATACATACATACACACACATACATACACCATACATACATACATACACACATACATACATACCTTCTCACATACACACTCACACATGTACACACATACATACATACTACACATACACACACACACACACACACACACACACACACACACACACACACAGATCCACAGTGTAAAAAGTACTTACTGGATCTCATATGGTTATCAAACACAATTCACACTTCGTAGAATATTTACATCTGAGGTAGTAGAGAGATTCAGTGGTTGTACAATAGATATCTGAGCATGAAGGGTAGTTAGATCAAATATCTATGGTTAGGTGTACATATCCCTCCTCTCCCAACACACGACACAAAATAGCAGAATGTTTAGGGTGCAACTCAGTGTGTTGTTGTACAGTGCGGACGGCTTAACTAACCTTGTTGAAGAGAAGAGTAAAATCATTTCTGTACGGCAGCTTCATTTCCGCCACCACCCTTTTTAATTCATGCCTTTCTCGTAGCACCTGAAGACAAAGCAGCAATTAAAAGGCGACTTCCGATTTTCTGGTCCCACCTTACCGCATGCACGGGATTTAATAGTTTAACTCTTTTATTTTTATTCTCTAGCGCGCTCATTAGAAAACGAGATGCGCCCTACTTGTCATAAGGGTAGTGTATTTGTGTCAGAAAATGATGGATGTTCTACGCACATTCATGAGAATCTATTTCTATTGCTATCTACTAGACTGAGACCATGCAACAAGTACATTTAGATGTCGTTATTAAGGGCTCTACATTCTGCATTAACTCGCAGCCAACTATGCACCTGTATGGGTATTCATATCTAGGTGCAGATTCCACCTACATTCGATCAGTGACGCAGCCATCGTACTCTGGACACCATGCACGCACGACAAATGCAGGGATGGAGCTTGCGGTCAAACTTTCTACATGCATGCACGAGTAGACCACGCTTCATGGATTCAGAAGCGCGCAAAGGATAATATTTACATTTTCGTTCTGCCAATGAACAAACATATGCATGGATGCACATTGCATGATCTGTTTTGGAGAGCCGGTTCTGGATTATAGTCTCAGCAATGATGAAAAGTATGCCAAATTGAACAAACTTAGTTTCTATACATACATTTCGGCGGTCATAATTGAATGTTTACATGCAGGCCAGGGTGGATAAACGTTGAACATGCATGACTGCGAGCTGTAGACAGGAAGGGAACTGATGTGTAATCTTCATGACCATACCGACGATGTAACGAACAATGTGTATACTGCGTATGTTTATTCTCATAGATTTTTGTTTTTGTATTACATAACCCTCTGTAGAATCATACAAATGTCAAGGTAATACTTTGTCGAGACAGAATCCTCTAAGTTGCGTCACGAACACTTTTCACGTATGTTTGGGCGGAGCTTTCGAATTTTGTAGCTTAATATAAGCTCCGCGTCGCGCTCTGTCGCACAGCAAATTGCAGTCGGAAAGATAAATGGAAGCAACTAAAAGCAAGCTATTGTTGTGCAGCGGTTTGATTGTGTCTTCTACTGGCGGGACTCCAGGCATCGCCTATCCCAATCACCGAGGAACAAAAGAGAATAAATGACAGACACAGACAGCTGTCCGATCAAAACGCAAGTGGAGTACATGCGCAAATTGCACAGTAGTATGACGGACGAGGACGGAGCTCTACTGAACTTGGAAACGAATCCGACCAGTGTGTGGTGCCTTCTTAACAAAGGTACGTGTCCTGACAATGCGCACACACTTATATAAATATATACAGCGACATCGCTTACAAATATGCAGCGCGCAACTAGCACACGTGGCTGGACGTTGCATCTGTTATACTATTATTCATTTTAACCGTATTTACTTCGCTCGGTTACACAGACCTATCGACCACAAGACCTGTTACGCCGAACAATGAGTGGACAAGCACATTCGTTTTTAGCTTGCCAAACGATACACCTCCAGGTTCCCGTTCAGATGTGATGCGAGCCATTCTGCGTTCTTATCTGCAAGTGACCCCGGTCCCTGGTACCCCTGCTGCCCGCGCTGCAGTCAACGTGACCGTCTTTGCGAAACTAAGCGACCGAGAACCGTTTGCGGCTGCACAGAGCACACTCGAAGTCGGACCCAGCGGATGGATAGAACTGGACGTCACAGAGGGCCTAAAGAGAATGTGGGTTTCCACCTCTTCTCTCGCCGAGCTGACAGTGACGCTCGCCATGGTAAACGGTACCGTGGCAACCATCGCTCTCGCCGATAGCGTTTCCCTTGCCGAAGGGGCGGGGTACGCCCAATTCCAACCACTATTGATCATCCATCTCAGCGACAAGAAATTGCGACAGAAATTAATCGAGAGCACTGCCGAGTCGAATGAGCTTACGGAAACTAGGTCCAAACGCACAAGCGACTACTATCCAGAAGCGTGTAGGATACATAACTACACAATACTGTTCTCCGATATTGGGCTCAGTAACATACTGGTACCGTACAGCTACAACGCAAGAAAGTGTACGGGACTCTGCTCATCTCCGTATTTTAAAGGGGTTGATGACGTGAATAACTATGCTGTCATGGTTAATAGCGCCAAGGCCGCCTATAACGCGCTCAGGCCGGCCGTAGCAGCTGCCTTGTCGGATGAATACGTGCCTCCCCCAACGGCGCCGTGCTGCGTACCAACAAGATACAGCTCCCTTACCACTTTGATGCAAAACCTCGACGGGTCTGTAAAAGTGGAAACTCTCAGTGATATGCAGGTGTTGGCCTGCGGGTGCAGATAACTGCGAAAGGAAAAAGATGT
This sequence comes from Ephydatia muelleri, assembly GCA_013339895.1. Lineage (NCBI taxonomy): Eukaryota > Metazoa > Porifera > Demospongiae > Spongillida > Spongillidae > Ephydatia > Ephydatia muelleri. Next base: position 836,345 of record JABACO010000016.1, on the reverse strand, counting down.
TCTTTTTTTTTTGCCCATGGCCGTGAATACACTTAATATTTTCACCCACTCAATCTACCCCAGACAAAACCTTTTTTTAATGTGTGTGTGTTTGTGTGTGTTTGTGTGTGTGTGTGTGTGTGTGTGTGTGTGTCACATGTTTCTTTCTGTAAATATCAAATGATATATTGAGCACTTAAAGATACGACATATTGTATATTTTATTTATTATGGCTGTAATAGGTGATACAGTGGATTGTGATATGGCTGAACTACACACAATCGCATGAGAACTATGTGTGTGTGTGTGTGTGTGGTTGTCTTAAGTCAGATCACATGACCCCGCGTGCTCTAATGGCAGCTGATGCCTTCCGTGCTGACCTGGCCCTGCCTCCCTCCTTTGGCTTCAGCCTGCTCTCCAAGGCCACAATGGCATCACTCAAGGCAGAGTGGGCCTCTGTATTCTGTAGCTGTGTGTGCGTGTGCGTGTGCAGGTGGGTGTGAGTGCATGTACGTTGTGTCCAGGGTAGGTGGGGCAGAGACGGTCAAGGACAGCAACACTTGGAGACAGAAGGGTAATACGGGACTTGCCTCCAAAGGAAGTTTTTTATTACACGATGTTAGAGCTTCTTTGACATGCATCGAAGCCAGCTCCTCTTCTATTTCACCTTTTGTTAAAAAAAAAAAGGAGAAGAAATCAGTTATCCATACAGAGAATGCTATAGTGTTTCTCAAGAATGTGAAATGTTGTGCACCATGAACACAAGCAAGGAATGTTTGGAGATGACTGAGAACCATGTGAGGGGTGTGAAGCAGGGGGTGTAAGAGGAGGAACAATGGACCTTACTGTGCCTTGTCATTTCTTGAAATAGGATAGCAATGTTCTCAACCACTTCTCCGTGAGTCAGGTGGGTACTATGGAAGAAGGGAAAAAAGCACATTTTATATTCTCTGTTTCACCACACTTAACCAAGATCCTGTACTTTAGCGCTTTCAGTAATATTGGCACACCCTCCTTCCCATCCCTGGTATGTAAGATGTGAAATGCTGGAGGATCTGTGAGGAAGAGGAAAAGTCAGGGGAGGTGGAGGCTAGAGAGGAGAAGGTGACATCAGGGGAGGAGAGATGGTCAGGGGAGGAGGAAGGAAGGTCATGAGCAGAGGGGGAATGATGCAAATTCAGGGGAGGAGGACGGCAGGGGGAGGAGGGAACGGCAGGGGAGAGGAATGGCAGGGGAGGAGGAACGGCTGAGAGAAGATAATCAAACAATTGATTGCATTAATGCTCCCTGCAAGGACCATGCACCCCCTATCCTCACTCTTCACATACCATGCACCTCCACCAGAGAAGCCAAGGCAGCACAAGACACCTTCGCAATGTCCACATTCTGCAAAAGATACCACACATGCATAATTTCGTGTGAGCTGTACATGGCACTTTGCAAAGCAGAGGCACATGCATGTAGGCAATTTCTCAAAAATGTATGTGAAACACCACGCAATCACACACAGGTATATGCCAAGTGCAAATAGTCTGTGCGAATCAGGAAAATTCCATAACACATGTTCAACTATTAAGTTTCTTTTGGCCACAGCCAGAACAAACCAGCCAAGGTCACTAATCGCATACAATGAAATCACCATCTGACTACATAGCAAAGTCGACTAGCCACCATTTGAGGGTCGTAAAATAATTCTATTATAAAGCTGACTCTCAGGTGATCCATTGAGACGACTGCATATAATGTCACCAGACAATGATATGAAAACAGCTCAACAAAGATTGCACTTTACACGACCAGAAATGAGGGCTACTACCAGCACACATAATACAAGATGAGCGCGCATGCACACACACACACACACACACACACACACACACACACACACACCATGCACACACACACATGCGCACACACACACACACACACACACACACACACACACACACATGCAATGAACACACAAACATGATTAACTTGAGGAGCTCTTAATATTAGCATTGATAGCCTGACCTCCAGCATGTATGCCCCGAGGCACTTAGGACGGGAGGGGTGAGGTGTGGGTGGCCACGCTGGAGCTAAGAATGCATGGGTGTTTACACAGGGGACAAACAAACCATGTTGGAATGAAATTTAATTATGGCAGAACTCTCCATCCCCTCCCTCCCCCCAAGTGCCTCCCTCCCTCCCTCCCAACAATATCCTCCTCCTCCGCACATACCTCCATAAAGTGCTCCAGAACATGAAGAAGCAGTTCAACTATGTGCAGGTCATCCATCACAGTGAGATTGCTTTCTAAGGTGGAAGAAGAGGCGTCTACCATCTACATCATGAATTACACAAAAACACACATAAGCCCATAATGCGAGACCAGATGACATTTTGGAGCTATTTACCTTCCAACCCTTTCCAAGGCTGGAACAATTAGCCTCTGTTCCCTTGCCTCTAGACACATAATTAACAGTATGCAACCCTTCTAGTGACAAATGCTACGTAGACGACCTTCTTGCAGCCCAACCCAATACTAATCCCTGGCCTTCAATCATAACAAACCAAGTACTATTGCTACTGACAGTTTCATTATTAAAACTTTTTAATAACCACCAGCCAATGGAGTTTCTATGGTGCAAAAAGGAGATTTTTCACAACATGAAATTACACACATACACACCTCCACAAATACCTCACTACACCTAAGTCTAAGGATAGGTAATTGTCACAGGACTAGACCATGTTCTAATCGATATACATACTTGCATACGGACATTAATGGTGGCTCTTGATACCTCTGCCTAGCTCTCGTGCCTAGCTCTCGTGTAGCTCTCGTGCCTAGCTCTCGTGCCTAGCTCTCGTGTAGCTCTCGTGCCTAGCTCTCGTGCCCTGTGCTGGAACCTTTGCCTAGCTCCAGGTATTTTATGCCTACACTTTAGCTCCGGGACCTTATGCCCTGTTCCAGGTATGGCAGTTTCTAATGGGCTAGCTACAATTAAAATGCACTTGGCTAGATCCAGGGGCTGTGCCTGCACCCTGATGTCTACAGATTCTTCATTGTGCACATCCACATAAGACCAGCACGACTACTTGCTGTTATCACATTCCAAATGATCAGCATGCAATGACAGGTACTCAGCTAGGTGAGGGTTCTGTTGGAGCTGCCATCACCTGATAGGCTGCATAGGCACTAATTTATTTTTATAATTAAAATTAAAAGATATAAGATTGCAACAACTGAGGTGCATCGGGTGTGTGGACAGTGAGGGATGAGAATCTGCCTGATCTACAGGTCCATCGGGTGTGTGGACAGTGAGGGATGAGAATCTGCCTGATCTACAGGTCCCATCGGGTGTGTGGACAGTGAGGGGTGAGGGTCTGCCTGATCTACAGGTCCATCGGGTGTGTGGACAGTGAGGGGTGAGGGTCTGCCTGATCTACAGGTCCATCGGGTGTGTGGACAGTGAGGGGTGAGGGTCTGCCTGATCTACAGGTCCATTGGGTGTGTGGACAGTGAGGAAAGAGGGTCTGCCTGACCTAGTAGTGTGGGATACCAGGCAAGTATGTGAGAAGGGGGAGGGGGAGGGGATAGGGTCAGGTCTACAGGCAGGTGTGTGTGGAGGGGGAGGGGATAGGTCAGGTCTACAGGCAGGTGTGTGTGGAGGGGGAGGGGATAGGTCAGGTCTACAGGCAGGTGTGTGTGGAGGGGGAGAAGGGCATAGAACAGGAGGTGGTCAGGTCTACAGGCAGGTGTGTGTGGAGGGGGAGGGTGGGATAGAACAGGAGGTGGTCAGGTCTACAGGCAGGTGTGTGGGGAGGGGGGAGGGGATAGGTCAGGTCTACAGGCAGGTGTGTGTGGAGGGGGAGAAGGGCATAGAACAGGAGGTGGTCAGGTCTACAGGCAGGTGTGTGTGGAGGGGGAGGGTGGGATAGAACAGGAGGTGGTTCTACAGGCAGGTGTGTGGCAAGGGAGGTGGTCAGGTCTACAGGCAGGTGTGTGGGGAGGGGGAGGGTGGGATAGAACAGGAGGTGGTTCTACAGGCAGGTGTGTGGCAAGGGAGGTGGTCAGGTCTACAGGCAGGTGTGTGGGGAGGGGGGAGGGTGGGATAGAACAGTAGGTGGTCAGGTCTACAGGCAGGTGTGTGGGGAGGGAGGTGGTCAGGTCTACAGGCAGGTGTGTGGGATAGAACAGATGTGGGGAACAATGGTCAATAAGTTAGTAATAAATATCATTGCTGATTAATTTTATAATTTATTAAGATGGTAGAAGGTCATATGTAGTGAGGAGGGGACTGGGACTGTGGGATGAGGGACTGTGGTGATAGCGGGATAGTGGTGATGAGGGACTGTAGAGGGACTGTAGGGGACTGGGATGAGGGGACTGGGATGAGGGGACTGGTGATGAGGGGACTGGGATGAGGGGACTGGGATGAGGGGACTGGGATGAGGGGACTGGTGATGAGGGGGACTGGGATGAAGGGACTGGGATGAGGGAACTGGTGATGAGGGGACTGGTGATGAGGGGACTGGGATGAGGGGACTGGGGATGAGGGGACTGGGGATGAGGGGACTGGGGATGAGGGAACTGGGTGATTGAGGGGACTGGTGATTGAGGGGACTGGGGATGAGGGGACTGGTGATGAGGGGACTGGTGATGAGGGGACTGGGATATGAGGGGACTGGTGATGAGGGGACTGGGGATGAGGGGACTGGGATGAGGGGACTGGGATGAGGGGACTGGTGATGAGGGGACTGGTGATGAGGGAACTGGGGATGAGGGGACTGGTGATGAGGGGGAACTGGGGATGAGGGGACTGTTGATGAGGGGACTGGGGATGAGGGACTGGGTGATGAGGGGACTGGTGATGAGGGGACTGGTGATTGAGGGGACTGGTGATGAGGGACTGGTGAGAGGGAACTGGTGATGAGGGGACTGGTGATGAGGGGACTGGTGATTAGGGACTGGATGAGGGGACTGGTGATGAGGGGACTGGTGATGAGGGGACTGGTGATGAGGGGACTGGTGATGAGGGGACTGGGATGAGGGGACTGGGATGAGGGGACTGGGATGAGGGGACTGGGATGAGGGGACTGGGATGAGGGGACTGGGATGAGGGGACTGGTGTATGAGGGGACTGGTGATGAGGGGACTGGTGATGAGGGGACTGGGGGATGAGGGGACTGGTGATGAGGGGACTGTGGTGATGAGAGGACTGGTGATGAGGGGACTGGGGATGAGGGGACTGGGGATGAGGGGACTGGTGATGAGGGGACTGTGGTGATGAGAGGACTGGTGATGAGAGGACTGTAGGATGAGGGGACTGGTGATGAGGGGACTGTGGTGATGAGGGGACTGTGGTGATGAGGTGACTGTGTGATGAGAGGACTGTAGGATGAGATTGGTGAGAAGGAGTCAGGAAACAATGGAGTACTGGTGAGCTAATTGGTCCACAAAGCAATACGCAGCATAAACTCACTGGTGGATAAGTGGCCTAATATGACAGAGTATTCCTTCCTACCTACCTACCTACCTTCCATGGAGAGTGACCAGAGTGCAGAGCAGGCTGATTCCACCAAGGAGACACAGCCAATGTGGGACTTCAGTGCCTCACATATGTCATGAGGACCCTTCTCCTTCGACAAGATCGCTACATTGATTCTGTAGGGAAGAATGTTGGGTAATTGAAGTCATTCCACATATGTAGCTCGAGGTGAAAGTAAATTAGAAGTCTGTTTAGTTTCAGGGCATGTGTACTGACGAGGATACATGACAGCTAGGAAGAAGAGCTAGGACTAGCTGTATGGCATCTCTACAGTGTATCTGTATTCCGCCATGCAAATTACGACTTACTTGACTCAGCCTGACCCCTTCTCCTAACAGCCTCTGACCCCTTCTCCTAACAGCCTGACCCCTTCTCCTAACAGCCTGACCCCTTCTCCTAACAGCCTGACCCCTTCTCCTAACAGCCTGACCCCTTCTCCTAACAGCCTGACCCCTTCTCCTAACAGCCTGACCCATTCTCCTAACAAGCCTTGACCCCTTCTCCTAACAGCCCTGACCCCTTCTCCTAACAGCCTGACCCCTTCTCCGTCTCTCTCTGAAAATTATAACTTTAGCATTGTTCGTCCTACTACTCATCCTTAGTCCCTCCTCCCCTCTCCTACCTCCCTCCTCCCCTATCATTCCCTCACTACTCCCTCCTTCCTCTCTAGCAACCTCCTCCCCTTCCTTCCCTTCTCTAGCATTCTCCTCCACAGCCAGATTCTCACCACAGACAGAGAGGCTCCACAGGCAGAGCAAGCAGCTGGTAACATATCCTCTTCATTTGGAAAAGTTCGCATTGTAGCTAAAATGTCCTGGATTCCTCCAATTTCACCAATCAGTCTCAGCGGTATGCTCTACATGAAGTGCATATCATGAAATAAATATAATTGTTTTAATAACTAGCATAAACAGCTGTTAATCTTTGTAAGCAGACCTAATAAATAAATATTTCATAAGACCCAATATTAGGTCCCACTAAAACCACTGTCATCAACCCACACTCCACTACCAGCACTTGTTCCTAACCGAATCTATTTACGGCTCTGCAATTGTTCCATCTTTCTTACCAATGTATTTTTGATCAGAAAACACAACATTGTTTGTCGTGCCCTAAACCAGCCTGCCTCCCTAAGTAGCGGACAATGGTAAGGTACCAGATGTGGAGGGGAAGGAAGGTGTGCATTGGCTACACCCCCACGCCAGCACCATCCACTACAGGGACAAAGCACGGTCTGGAACCCGGGACATAGCATGGTCTGGAACCCGGACAAAGCACAGTCTGGAACCTGCAACAAAGCATGGTCTGGAACTCAGGTACTACTGGATCAGGAACCAGGCACTATAGGGACAAAGCAGGGTCTGGAACCCAGGCACTACAGGGATAAAGCAGGGTCTGGAACCCAGGCACTACAGGGACAAAGCAGGGCCTGGAACCCAGGCACTACAGGGACAAGCAGGGTCTGGAACCCAGCACTACAGGGACAAAGCAGGCCTGGAATCCAGGCACTACAGGACAAAGCAGGGTCTGGAACCCAGGCACTACAGAGACAAGGGTCTGGAACCAGGTCTGGAACTAAGGTACTACTGGATCTGGAACCCAGGCACTACAGGGACAAAGCAGGGTCTGGACCGAGGCTGATGAACAATGTGAAAAAAAAATCTCATAATGTGTGTGTGTGGGGGGGGGGGGGGGGGGGGAGAGAGAGAAGATGGAAAGATCCTCATAGACTCACTCCAAAGCATGGTCTGGGAACCCGACTATGATGTACCATACCACCTGGGTGTTCATTTTTGTTTTTATTGTCACATACCCCAGAGGCTATGCAATGGTAGTCAACTTTGGACCTCATTCCAGGTAAGCAAGCACCCTTAACCTTTGCTCTTCAAGAAATGATACACAAAGGCATCCTACAAAGCAGCCCTCACTGTTTACAGAGTGTGTTTGTGGAAATGACGTAAGCATGATGTCTACAGGATGAGTCATGGAGAGACAGCCCAACACCAACAGGGGCAGGTGATTTCACTAAGAAAGGTACGCATGACTCAATAAATAAGGATGGTGGTGATGAATCAGAGACAACAGAACTCCTAGACCAGAAAATTAATTGCTCTAATTTAATTATGGTTGCTTTAATTGCAATCACACAAGCTAGGTGGTAGACAATATTCAATATAGCATCACTTCCCATCCCTGTGCTTGGGCCAAGCCCTTCCTGCAACCACAAAACCACCTTACCATTGAGTGATATTGTGACAATGAGAGAGCATGCTGCACGCTGAAGGTTTTTTGGAACCAGCATGGGTCTGCAATTGAAACAGAGTGAGGCCCCCCGGCATTGGATTGGGCTTGGGCCTTACTCGCATGGACAGGCAAATAGGCGATAGAACTCCTTGGTGAAAAGAACATTCTGTTGTGCTACATGAAAGAAGTGGACAGGACAGTAGTTCTCCACTCCATTCAATTCTGCCTACTTATCCCTCCCTCTCCCTCCCTCCCTCCCGCCCTCCCTCCCTCCCTCCTCCATCCCTCCCCCTCCCCACCCCTTACCTGTAGTTGCCAGGGTTCCCAACATGTGACAACCAGTACCTGATCTCAGCATTAGAGATAAATTTTACCATTGTATGAAGCACCTGTCTTTTCCCCAGAGTCATCCAACGTTTGACCTGAAGCAAAAAGTGGCCCTCCATTGCCACACACCCACAAAAGAAACAGACGATACTAACTGCCATCACGGATGACATCAAAAAGCTGCTTTAGTGCAAGAACTGAGATTGTGGGTCTTCAGTGTTCTCTCCATGTATACTGATCAGGGGGAGTGGCAACCTTAACACGCACACAAGTGGAGAGGGGGGGGGGGGGGGAGCAAAAACGACGTACATAGAACATCTGCACTTGCCATGTGGTTGACTGAGGATGGGAAAGAGAGGGTTAAGTTAAATAACCAAGTATGATAAATGATGAATCAGTGTCGCAGCAGATAGTTGGTGATGAGGAGGGCAGATTGCACATCTAGCTTGGTGAGGGGATGGAGGAGTGCATTACATACATACAGAAACATCCCCAATAACATCTCCTACATTAAGAAGCTCTACGGTACACACCCATCTTTGTGGGAGGGAAGAATCCAAAGGGATCCTATGGAACCTAATCTAAAGGGATCCTATGGGAACGTGCCCCCCTCAAGGAAGGGCTCTGGCGAGGACCACACCCTGATGGAGCTCCTCCCCTGTGGAGTGGGGATTTGTTGCTGGAATGCAACAGGAATGCAAATGGTGCTGGACTGCAAAGAATGTAACATGAGGTCAACAGGCCCACCTGCAGTGTTCAACAGAAGAACATGCAATGTGGGAGAGAAGAGGAAGGAAGGGGAAGAGAAGAGGAGGAGGAGGGGAGGGGGGGAGAAAGGGGGAGGGGGAAGAGGAGTGGAACTGGACAAAAGAGGTGTGGCAAGCACCAAGACCAACTACCCCTGTTAGCCAAATGTGTGTCCATATCCAGCATACTTCATGTACCTTCCTTGATGGTGGTTTCTTGAGGAAAGGAACCAAGATGTGGGTTACGCACAGGAGGATAACAGAGGTGAGTATACTTGCCTCACTTTGGCTGTCCCGTGCACAGCTTAGACTGGCTTAGAGCCAGGCACTCCTGAATGTAGGGGAGCTCCAACAGTTGTCTAGTAAAGGAGAGGGAGTGAGGGGAGGAGCGAGAAGGAGGAGAAAGGGGGAAGTGGGAGGGTGGGTGAGTGAATTAAGGGAACATCTAGCTGCCTACTTGACAGTGGGTCTCTGCTGAAATGCCCTTCTTAAGTGGCTCGGATGAAATGGCAGAGAGCGGCGCTGTACTCCTGATACAGGACACACAGCATAACTGACACAACTACACCTACACCCTACAACACACCTACACCCCTGCATGTGTACACACACCACACACACCTGTAATTATGGATATAAAGGTATCTCTTCACCAACAAAATTATATAATAATAATTATTATTATTTTTTGTTGGCATGCAAGCTTCCAATGAAGGAATGTAAAGTGACCAATCACATTTCACTTACTGTATTGGCACATTCCGTCCATTGCAATGATTGGTGAGCAAAACGATAAATAAAAGACAATCTTAAAATATTAAGATGTAAAACCAGGAGCAATTCACATGGCAGGCTCGAAAGAATACCTGATCAAGAACAAAATACCCACACATATTTAGGAGTTGTCTAAATGGGATGTGGTTGCCATTGGTACCACAGCTCCACAGCTGCTGATACCCCATGACTACCCTGCAGAGAGGGTAGCACATTCACACATGACTAGAGGGTAGCGCATTCACACATGACTACCCTGCAGAGAGGGTAGCACATTCACACATGGCACAAGCAGATAGAGCAGCACTTTGAGTGTCAGCGCAAAACACCCTACACCATCTTGCACATCGGTGCCCACCACAGCTGGTCAGAGGTCACCTGCAGAGCAAGAAGCCTGTCCCCAACCACCAACAGAAAACCAGAGGGGACGCATAACACCATACTTAAGGGGAATGCAATTCTACTCGAAATATTTGCTATGCCATTTCATTTCTCCTGTTGCTAGAAATCCTGGGACAGACGTATAGCCATGATTATAAATAGGTCAACAGGGCAATTATCCCGGCTACGTCGAATGACTTAATACAAACACTGTGTACACAGACATTGCATATGGTTTGAGATACACTTATACACGTATACATGAGCATTTACTGCATAGACACACATGCACACACACACATATGCACATGCACAAAGACAAACACATACGCATATGCGCACACATACATCATACACACACATACACACACACACGCACACACACAACACACAACACACACGCACACACACACACACACACACACACACACACACACACAGCATGTTCACACACCTTGGCCACTCTATCCAATGCTTCTTCCACTACTTGTGGTGCCAGCTTGATCTGGAACAGCAGTCCAGTGACGGATTCATTCTGCACCAGAGGGAAACACTCCTAGTTACACCCTTCAGGAGACCCATATCCCCCTCACACTCAGGAAACTGCAAGTGGCCAGCTCCAGAACGACACACCTAGCGACCAAACATCAGAGCGTTCATCGTAGCTGATACGATAATGTAAAGGCTTGACACAAGACACTACACTAGTGGCAGACATTCCCACCAATAAGACCCACCCAACCACCTGCTGGCTAAGCACGGTACCCACCCATCTGTTGGTGTGCTCCACAAGCCACATTCATCCATCAACAGGGAGCCATACCGACTCTTCGTATACTCTTGCAAACCACATACTCTACTCGAAATTGTACTCCTGACACACACACACACACACACACACACACACACACACACACACCACACAACACACACACACACACGACACACACACACACACACACAGACACACACACACACACACACACACAACACAGACACCACACACACACACACAGACACACAGACACACACACACACACACACAGACACACCACACACACACCAGACACACAACAACACACACACCACCCACACACACACCACACACACACACACACACATGCACCAACACACTGCAGCAGACACACCTCTGTACCCTTCCACTACACTACAGCCAGTGGCTTGATCAAAATGGAGGATACTGTGCTGTCTCAAGAATCTCTGGTGCAATCCAACTCATGCTTCCTTCAGGGAGGAGGGAGTGGCAGGAGAGAGGGGAGGGGAGAGGGAGATAG
>JABACO010000016.1:819338-824064 GCA_013339895.1 Ephydatia muelleri | reverse complement strand
ACGAAACACACCTTAATGTCTTGGGCGCCCTCCTGTAGTGCATCAGTTATCTTGACTTTCACGCTGAGAAACACTAAACTGTGTGCTGTCCATCTCCTCTCTGTATCGCTTCAGCTTCTCCTACCAACAGAACTAGTTTTCAGAACATATACTTAGCCAATGTGTGTTTGTGTGTGTGTGTGTGTGTGTGTGTGTGTGTGTGTGTATGTGTATATGTGTGTGTGTGTGTGTGTGTATGTGTATATGTGTGTGTGTGTGTGTGTATTATGAGCAGACATTATGTGTGTGAGGATGGGGTTTTAAGTATGCAAGTAGACCTCTTTCTTTCTCTTCTTTTCCTCCTTCCTAGCTCCCTTGGCTCCTCCTTTCGAAGGCTGGTCTTCTTCAGCTACCTCAGTCCCTTCTGTGGTAGCATCGTTTATCATGTCCTTTGTACTGACATCATCACCACCACCACCACCATCATCATCATCATCGTCATCTGGTGTCTTGTCTTCTTTCTGTGACGCAGTGGGGATGTCCTCCTTCCCCTCATCTTCCTTTTCCTCTTCCTACGCATGTATGAACATAGACACACTCAAATATAGGCAGTGAATTTAGAGACCTCTATCTTCTTCCGTCTCCCTCCTTTCTTCTTCGCTCCTTTGCTATCGCTTTTCGATGAAGGTTTCTTGGAGGCCGACACCTCGGGCTCTCCGGTGGCGTCCTCTGTAAGTCAGCATGTCGAGCTTTGTCGATCGAGACAGTACAGTGGAGTTACGGCAACTTACCGCTAATTCCTTTCGTCTTAACTTCTGGAGCTAACTTCAACTTAGCTAATCGCTGGGTCGTTTCCTCAACCCTCTCATCGTCTGGTTTACCAGAACCATCGTCCTCGTCTTCGTCTTCCGTGGGTTCTTTGTGTTGGCTGGTGTCCTTTTTGGTCGGCGCCTTCTGATTACGTCCACCGCCTTCCTCACCACGTGCTCCCTTCTTTTTTTTACCCCCTGCCATTTAATGTCGGCGCCAAACTGTATGATGAGAAATGAAATCGTGTGCCTGTCACATGACCGTTAATTCCACTCGTGTCCTCTCACCTCAGTTTCAGCACCCAAACGTCGTACCGCGTTTATTGGACAGACCGGCGGGCATGGTTATATGTATAATTATGCTACGTTACGGAGAAAGCCGCCGTAATTTTTATCGGTTCTTGTTACTTTTACTGTTGTGTGCTTTTGATACTGACAGAGTGTTTGTTTGCCCTACAGTACATAGGCCATACAGCTGAGTTGATGTGCATACACTGCAATAATGCCTATTCGCGGTCTGAGCACGAGACGCGTGGCAATCATAATTTCTTTCAATAATCTATTATATGATGCAATGCTTCGAAGAGGGAGGGTCCGTCCTGAAATAGACCCCTACATTCGACTTCGCTACGAGGACACTGCTGTATGGATTCATTACGACCTAAAGGCAGGACGGGGCATGCATAGCTATTATGCACCATGGCTAGAGTCAATGATACAGACGTTATCCCCCCGAATCAAGACAGAAATATTCGCTAATGGGGGCTGTGAAATTACCATCATTACCAGTCACAGCACAGACTCAACTAACAGAAAACCAAGCACAAGAGAACAGTGTGCAAATCTTAGAAACGCATCATCAGTCCAAATTTTGTGTTATTTTGTAAATACGTTTCCATGGCAATGATTCATTTAACCATTAATTAACAGCTGAATTTTTATCACCTCCACCAGCAAGAGATCTAGATGGAGAACTACAAGGTAAGCGCGCATTCTAGGACTGGGTCCCAAGGGGAAGAGATAGGTTTTTCACGCCTTCATTTTTGCATGCACAAGAGTGTCTGCTGCTATTTCCCTCCGATCACATGGTCTTCACCTGCTTTTGTAACAACACAAGCGACTCCAGCGCCTGGGACGCGGGGCACAAGGTTCCGTCTATGTGGCGGAACACCTTCTGGACAAAAAGAAATATGTTATTAAGATGGTCAGCCCAAGCATAACTTCTCTTTGCATGTGGCGTCTACTGCATGCTGTCGCATTCCTTATTCAAACAGGTGGAATGCAATGATGCGAGTGAAGCGGGCAAAGCATTTAAGGAGGTTAGCTCCCATATTTAAAATTACATGCTCAGTGTACTTAAATAACGGAAAACTATGGAGCATTAAAAAAAAATGCTACACACTTGAATATGGAGGGTCTGAAATATTTTCATCGGTAGATGCAGGTTGGGATCGGCCGAAAATTTCCAGTAGCTTGCGTTGAAATGTATGGCTAAGTAAAAATTCAGCGCCTTACAACTCCATGACAGATACTCCGATTCTCAGTGTGTAAGAAGCAATGTGTAAAGGACATTTCAGACTTCTAGAATATATATATTTTAATTGAAATCACCTTTTTGCGGAAACGATCTCATTTTCTCCTGTTTGGCTTCATAGGCACGTCTCACTGTTGTTTTAACACATAGCGAAACTAACAGTCTTCACATACTTTACAGGGATTGGTATTCATTTTGTCTCGACGCAGGTACAGGCACTCCAGGTCCTCAAGCATCCTTACATTTGTGGGTACAAGGAATCCTTTGTCACTTGGGAGAAAGAGGTGCATACATTCTGATATGTCGCCCTCCCCGATAAAATGCACCCACCTGCATTGCAGGAGGAGGCCATGTATGTCTGCATTGTGATGGATTACTATGGCTTAGGTACGCAGGGAGCTGCCGGAGTATGTTGGACACACTTCTTTAAATTTTTTGCACACCCACCCAGGTGACCTGGCCCGCATTCTCCGCCAACATCGGGAAAAGAAGGAGCAGATTGAAGATATGGTTGGTTGAGAGTGATGGGAGGAGTGATGGGGAGTGATGGGGAGGAGTGATGGGGAGGAGTGATGGGGAGGATGATGGGGAGGAGTGATGGGGAGGAGTGATGGGGAGAGTGTGATGGGGGGAGATGGGAGAGTGATGGGGAGAGTGTGATGGGGAGAGTGCTTGGGGGAGTGATGGGGAGAGTGTGATGGGAGGAGTGTGGGGGGCTGCATGGGAGAGCGTGATGGGGAGAGAGTGATAGGAGCTAGTGATGGGGCGGAGTGGTGGGCGAGCGTGGTTGGGCCTAGTGATGGGGAGGCGTGCTGGGTGCGGTGCTGGGCGCGTTTGCTGGGGCGTGCTGGGGCTGCTGCTGGCGCTGTGCTTGGGCGGCGTGCTGGGGCGGCTGCTGGGGCTCGCGTAGTTGCTGGCCGAGTGCTGGGCGGTGGTGTGGCGCGCGTGTGGCGCGCGTGCTGGGGCGGCGTGCTGGGCGCGCGTGCTGGGCCGCGCGTGCTGGGCGCGTTTGCTGGGGCGCGTTGCTGGGGCGGGTGCTGGGGCGCGCGTGCCGCAGGGCGGCGTGTGGATGGGGCTGCCGTGGCGGAGTGCCTGTGATCGCGTGCTGGGGCGGCGTGCTGGGGCGGCGTGCTGGGGCGCTGCTGGGGCGCGCGTGCTGGGGCGCTGATGGTGAGCGCGTGCTGGGGCGCGCGTGCTGGGGCCGGCGTGCTGGGGCGCGTGCTGGGGCGGCGTGCTGGGCGCGCGTGCTGGGCGCGTGCTGGGGCGCGCGTGCTGGGCGCGTGCTGGGCGCGCGTGCTGGTGCGTGCGTGCTGGGGCGCGCGTGCTGGGGCGCGTGCTGGGCGGCGTGCTGGGGCTGCGCGTGTTCTGGGGCGGCGTGCTGGTCGTCGTGCTGGGGCGCGCGTGCTGGGCGCGCTGCTGGGGCGCGCTGCTGGGGCGGCGTGCTTGGGCTGCTGGCGGGCGCTGTCGGGCGCGTGCTGGGGCGCTCTGTGGGAGGTGCGGGGAGTGATGTGGTTTGCTGGCTGACTGGGTGTAACTGCAAACACCAGATGGCAGTGGTGTTGTGTGGTTGGCTTGGAGACATGGGCTTGAGACCACATTTTATGCTGCTTCACTTTCTATAAACAGACCCTGAGGAAGTGGCTGGGGCAGATGATCGAAGCTCTACACTTCATTCACGGGAATGGAATGATTCACAGGTTGGTCAGTGTGTGAGTTTCACCATGCTTACTGGCATGTGTGGTTGCATGTGTGCATGCCTGCTTTGCACAGATGTGTACGGGAGTGTGCTGTGTGAGAGTGTGGTGTGTGGGAGTGTGCTGTGTTGAGTGTGCTGCATGGAGTGTGGTGTGTGGGAGTGTGCTGTGTTGAGTGTGCTGCATGGAGTGTGCTGTGTGGGAGTGTGCTGTGTGAGAGTGTGCTGTGTGGGAGTGTGCTGTGGGGAGTGTGCCGTGTGGGTGTGCTTTGGTGCTGGTGATTTGTGTCCATGTGTCTTCCGTGGCCCTCGCACATAGATCATGCATACATGTGTTGTGTGTATAATTTAAAGTGTACCCACAAAACACAGCACATCGGAAACACTTCATGTTTTCTAACAAACAACCAATGTTGAGACATATCTTTGCAAAATGCCATCACGCAATTACCTGTTTGATCATAGTAGTGGGACCATCATTTTGAAGCCATGTAGCAGGCATATGCGTAGTGTGTGTATGTGCATGTGTGTGTGTGCAAGTGTGTGCGCAGTGTGTGTACACGCGTGCATGCAGTGTGTATGTGAGCTAATAAGTGTAGCCCTTCCATGCAAAGCCATGTGCTAGACAGACCGCCCTCCCCTGGGAGAGGGGTCATGTGCTGAGCAGACCACCTTTAGCTGCCACTCAAGGAATTTGTGGTATTAGACAGA
>JABACO010000016.1:784338-814338 GCA_013339895.1 Ephydatia muelleri | reverse complement strand
TCAATGGTAAGGTGTGCTCTCTCATTGTCACCATATCACTCAATGGTAAGGTGTGCTCTCTCATTGTCACCATATCACTCAATGGTAAGGTGTGCTCTCTCATTGTCACCATATCACTCAATGGTAAGGTGTGCTCTCTCATTGTCACCATATCACTCAATGGTAAGGTGTGCTCTCTCATTGTCACCATATCACTCAATGGTAAGGTGTGCTCTCTCATTGTCACCATATCACTCAATGGTAAGGTGGTTTTGTGGTTGCAGGAAGGGCTTGGCCCAAGCAAGGATGGGAAGTGATGCTATATTGAATATTGTCTACCACCTAGCTTGTGTGATTGCAATTAAAGCAACCATAATTAAATTAGAGCAATTAATTTTCTGGTCTAGGAGTTCTGTTGTCTCTGATTCATCACCCCATCCTTATTTCTTGAGTCATGCGTACCTTTCTTAGTGAAATCACCTGCCCCTGTTGGTGTTGGGCTGTCTCTCCATGACCTCATCCTGTAGACATCATGCTTACGTCATTTCCACAAACACACTCTGTAAACAGTGAGGGGTGAAGGGTTGGGAATGGCTGCTTTGTAGGATGCCTTTGTGTATCATTTCTTGAAGAGCAAAGGTTAAGGGTGCTTGCTTACCTGGAATGAGGTCCAAAGTTGACTACCATTGCATAGCCTCTGGGGTATGTGACAATGAAAACAAAAATGAACACCCCAGGTGGTATGGTACATCATAGTCGGGTTCCCAGACCATGCTTTGGAGTGAGTCTATGAGGATCTTTCCATCTTCTCTCTCTCCCCCCCCCTCCCCCCACACACACACACACACATTATGAGATTTTTTTTTTCACATTGTTCATCAGCCTCGGTCCAGACCCTGCTTTGTCCCTGTAGTGCCTGGGTTCCAGATCCAGTAGTACCTTAGTTCCAGACCTGGGTTCCAGACCCTTGTCCCTGTAGTGCCTGGGTTCCAGACCCTGCTTTGTCCCTGTAGTGCCTGGGTTCCAGACCCTGCTTTGTCCCTGTAGTGCCTGGATTCCAGGCCCTGCTTTGTCCCTGTAGTGCCTGGGTTCCAGACCCTGCTTTATCCCTGTAGTGCCTGGGTTCCAGGCCCTGCTTTGTCCCTGTAGTGCCTGGGTTCCAGACCCTGCTTTATCCCTGTAGTGCCTGGGTTCCAGACCCTGCTTTGTCCCTATAGTGCCTGGGTTCCTGATCCAGTAGTACCTGAGTTCCAGACCATGCTTTGTTGCAGGTTCCAGACTGTGCTTTGTCCGGGTTCCAGACCATGCTATGTCCCGGGTTCCAGACCGTGCTTTGTCCCTGTAGTGGATGGTGCTGGCGTGGGTGTAGCCAATGCACACCTTCCTTCCCCTCCACATCTGGTACCTTACCATTGTCCGCTACTTAGGGAGGCAGGCTGTTTAGGGCACGACAAACAATGTTGTGTTTCTGATCAAAAATACATTGGTAAGAAAGATGGAACAATTGCAGAGCCGTAAATAGATTCGGTTAGGAACAAGTGCTGGTAGTGGAGTGTGGGTTGATGACAGTGGTTTTAGTGGGACCTAATATTGGGTCTTATGAAATATTTATTTATTAGTGTCTGCTTACAAAGATTAACAGCTGTTTATGCTAGTTATTAAAACAATTATATTTATTTCATGATATGCACTTCATGTAGAGCATACCGCTGGACTGATTGGTGAAATTGGAGGAATCCAGGACATTTTAGCTACAATGCGAACTTTTCCAAATGAAGAGGATATTGTTACCAGCTGCTGCTCTGCCCTGTGGAGCCTCTCTGTCTGTGGTGAGAATCTGGCTGTGGAGGAGAATGCTAGAGAAGGAAGGAAGGGGAGGAGGTTGCTAGAGAGGAAGGAGGGAGTAGTGAGGGAATGATAGGGGAGGAGGGAGGTAGGAGAGGGGAGGAGGGACTAAGGATGAGTAGTAGGACGAACAATGCTAAAGTTATAATTTTCAGAGAGAGACGGAGAAGGGGTCAGGCTGTTAGGAGAAGGGGTCAGGCTGTTAGGAGAAGGGGTCAGGCTGTTAGGAGAAGGGGTCAGACTGTTAGGAGAAGGGGTCAAGCTGTTAGGAGAAGGGGTCAGGCTGTTAGGAGAAGGGGTCAGGCTGTTAGGAGAAGGGGTCAGGCTGTTAGGAGAAGGGGTCAGGCTGTTAGGAGAAGGGGTCAGGCTGAGTCAAGTAAGTCGTAATTTGCATGGCGGAATACAGATACACTGTAGAGATGCAATCCAGCTAGTCCTAGCTCTTCTTCCTAGCTGTCATGTATCCTCGTCAGTACACATGCCTGAAACTAAACAGACTTCTAATTTACTTTCACCTCGAGCTACATATGTGGAATGACTTCAAATTACCAACATTCTTCCCTACAGAATCCAATGTAGCGATCTTGTCGAAGGAGAAGGGTCCTCATGACATATGTGAGGCACTGAAGTCCCACATTGGCTGTGTCTCCTTGGTGGAATCAGCCTGCTCTGCACTCTGGTCACTCTCCATGGAAGGTAGGTAGGTAGGTAGGAAGGAATACTCTGTCATATTAGGCCACTTATCCACCAGTGAGTTTATGCTGCGTATTGCTTTGTGGACCAATTAGCTCACCAGTACTCCATTGTTTCCTGACTCCTTCTCACCAATCTCATCCTACAGTCCTCTCATCACACAGTCACCTCATCACCACAGTCCCTCATCACCACAGTCCCCTCATCACCAGTCCCCTCATCCTACAGTCCTCTCATCACCAGTCCTCTCATCACCACAGTCCCCTCATCACCAGTCCCTCACCAGTCCCTCTCACAGTCCCCTCATCACCAGTCCCCTCATCACCAGTTCCCTCATCCCAGTCCCCTCATCCCCAGTCCCCTCATCACCAGTCCCCTCATCACCAGTCCCCTCATCCCAGTCCCCTCATCCAGTCCCCTCATCCCAGTCCCCTCATCACCAGTCCCCTCATCCCCAGTCCCCTCATCCCAGTCCCCTCATCCCAGTCCCCTCATCACCAGTCCCCTCATCACCAGTCCCCTCATCACCAGTCCCCTCATCCCAGTCCCCTCATCACCAGTCCCCTCATCCCAGTCCCCTCATCCTAGTCCCCTACAGTCCCTCTACAGTCCCTCATCACCACTATCCCGCTATCACCACAGTCCCTCATCCCACAGTCCCAGTCCCCTCCTCACTACATATGACCTTCTACCATCTTAATAAATTATAAAATTAATCAGCAATGATATTTATTTACTAACTTATTGACCATTGTTCCCCACATCTGTTCTATCCCACACACCTGCCTGTAGACCTGACCACCTCCCTCCCCACACACCTGCCTGTAGACCTGACCACCTCCTGTTCTATCCCACCCTCCCCCTCCCCCACACACCTGCCTGTAGACCTGACCACCTCCCTTGCCACACACCTGCCTGTAGAACCACCTCCTGTTCTATCCCACCCTCCCCCTCCACACACACCTGCCTGTAGACCTGACCACCTCCTGTTCTATGCCCTTCTCCCCCTCCCCACACACCTGCCTGTAGACCTGACCTATCCCCTCCCCCTCCACACACACCTGCCTGTAGACCTGACCTATCCCCTCCCCCTCCACACACACCTGCCTGTAGACCTGACCTATCCCCTCCCCCTCCCCCTTCTCACATACTTGCCTGGTATCCCACACTACTAGGTCAGGCAGACCCTCTTTCCTCACTGTCCACACACCCAATGGACCTGTAGATCAGGCAGACCCACACCCCTCACTGTCCACACACCCGATGGACCTGTAGATCAGGCAGACCCTCACCCCTCACTGTCCACACACCCGATGGACCTGTAGATCAGGCAGATTCTCACCCCTCACTGTCCACACACCCGATGGACCTGTAGATCAGGCAGATTCTCATCCCTCACTGTCCACACACCCAATGCACCTCAGTTGTTGCAATCTTATATCTTTTAATTTTAATTAAAAATAAATTAGTGCCTATGCAGCCTATCAGGTGATGGCAGCTCCAACAGAACCCTCACCTAGCTGAGTACCTGTCATTGCATGCTGATCATTTGGAATGTGATAACAGCAAGTAGTCGTGCTGGTCTTATGTGGATGTGCACAATGAAGAATCTGTAGACATCAGGGTGCAGGCACAGCCCCTGGATCTAGCCAAGTGCATTTTAATTGTAGCTAGCCCATTAGAAACTGCACACATACCTGGAACAGGGCATAAGGTCCCGGAGCTAAAGTGTAGGCATAAAATACCTGGAGCTAGGCAAAGGTTCCAGCACAGGGCACGAGAGCTAGGCACGAGAGCTAGGCACGAGAGCTAGGCACGAGAGCTAGGCACGAGAGCTAGGCACAAGAGCTAGGCACGAGAGCTAGGCAGAGGTATCAAGAGCCACCATTAATGTCCGTATGCAAGTATGTATATCGATTAGAACATGGTCTAGTCCTGTGACAATTACCTATCCTTAGACTTAGGTGTAGTGAGGTATTTGTGGAGGTGTGTATGTGTGTAATTTCATGTTGTGAAAAATCTCCTTTTTGCACCATAGAAACTCCATTGGCTGGTGGTTATTAAAAAGTTTTAATAATGAAACTGTCAGTAGCAATAGTACTTGGTTTGTTATGATTGAAGGCCAGGGATTAGTATTGGGTTGGGCTGCAAGAAGGTCGTCTACGTAGCATTTGTCACTAGAAGGGTTGCATACTGTTAATTATGTGTCTAGAGGCAAGGGAACAGAGGCTAATTGTTCCAGCCTTGGAAAGGGTTGGAAGGTTAAATAGCTCCAAAATGTCATCTGGTCTCGCATTATGGGCTTATGTGTGTTTTTGTGTAATTCATGATGTAGATGGTAGACGCCTCTTCTTCCACCTTAGAAAGCAATCTCACTGTGATGGATGACCTGCACATAGTTGAACTGCTTCTTCATGTTCTGGAGCACTTTATGGAGGTATGTGCGGAGGAGGAGGATATTGTTGGGAGGGAGGGAGGGAGGCACTTGGGGGGAGGGAGGGGATGGAGAGTTCTGCCATAATTAAATTTCATTCCAACATGGTTTGTTTGTCCCCTGTGTAAACACCCATGCATTCTTAGCTCCAGCGTGGCCACCCACACCTCACCCCTCCCGTCCTAAGTGCCTCGGGGCATACATGCTGGAGGTCAGGCTATCAATGCTAATATTAAGAGCTCCTCAAGTTAATCATGTTTGTGTGTTCATTGCATGTGTGTGTGTGTGTGTGTGTGTGTGTGTGCGCATGTGTGTGTGTGCATGGTGTGTGTGTGTGTGTGTGTGTGTGCGCATGTGTGTGTGTGCATGGTGTGTGTGTGTGTGTGTGTGTGTGTGTGTGTGTGTGTGTGTGTGTGTGCGCATGCGCGCTCATCTTGTATTTATGTGTGCTGGTAGTAGCCCTCATTTCTGGTCGTGTAAAGTGCAATCTTTGTTGAGCTGTTTTCATATCATTGTCTGGTGACATTATATGCAGTCGTCTCAATGGATCACCTGAGAGTCAGCTTTATAATAGAATTATTTTACGACCCTCGAATGGTGGCTAGTCGACTTTGCTATGTAGTCAGATGGTGATTTCATTGTATGCGATTAGTGACCTTGGCTGGTTTGTTCTGGCTGTGGCCAAAAGAAACTTAATAGTTGAACATGTGTTATGGAATTTTCCTGATTCGCACAGACTATTTGCACTTGGCATATACCTGTGTGTGATTGCGTGGTGTTTCACATACATTTTTGAGAAATTGCCTACATGCATGTGCCTCTGCTTTGCAAAGTGCCATGTACAGCTCACACGAAATTATGCATGTGTGGTATCTTTTGCAGAATGTGGACATTGCGAAGGTGTCTTGTGCTGCCTTGGCTTCTCTGGTGGAGGTGCATGGTATGTGAAGAGTGAGGATAGGGGGTGCATGGTCCTTGCAGGGAGCATTAATGCAATCAATTGTTTGATTATCTTCTCTCAGCCGTTCCTCCTCCCCTGCCATTCCTCTCCCCTGCCGTTCCTCCTCCCCCTGCCGTTCCTCCTCCCCTGAATTTGCATCATTCCCCCTCTGCTCATGACCTTCCTTCCTCCTCCCCTGACCATCTCTCCTCCCCTGATGTCACCTTCTCCTCTCTAGCCTCCACCTCCCCTGACTTTTCCTCTTCCTCACAGATCCTCCAGCATTTCACATCTTACATACCAGGGATGGGAAGGAGGGTGTGCCAATATTACTGAAAGCGCTAAAGTACAGGATCTTGGTTAAGTGTGGTGAAACAGAGAATATAAAATGTGCTTTTTTCCCTTCTTCCATAGTACCCACCTGACTCACGGAGAAGTGGTTGAGAACATTGCTATCCTATTTCAAGAAATGACAAGGCACAGTAAGGTCCATTGTTCCTCCTCTTACACCCCCTGCTTCACACCCCTCACATGGTTCTCAGTCATCTCCAAACATTCCTTGCTTGTGTTCATGGTGCACAACATTTCACATTCTTGAGAAACACTATAGCATTCTCTGTATGGATAACTGATTTCTTCTCCTTTTTTTTTTAACAAAAGGTGAAATAGAAGAGGAGCTGGCTTCGATGCATGTCAAAGAAGCTCTAACATCGTGTAATAAAAAACTTCCTTTGGAGGCAAGTCCCGTATTACCCTTCTGTCTCCAAGTGTTGCTGTCCTTGACCGTCTCTGCCCCACCTACCCTGGACACAACGTACATGCACTCACACCACCTGCACACGCACACGCACACACAGCTACAGAATACAGAGGCCCACTCTGCCTTGAGTGATGCCATTGTGGCCTTGGAGAGCAGGCTGAAGCCAAAGGAGGGAGGCAGGGCCAGGTCAGCACGGAAGGCATCAGCTGCCATTAGAGCACGCGGGGTCATGTGATCTGACTTAAGACAACCACACACACACACACACACATAGTTCTCATGCGATTGTGTGTAGTTCAGCCATATCACAATCCACTGTATCACCTATTACAGCCATAATAAATAAAATATACAATATGTCGTATCTTTAAGTGCTCAATATATCATTTGATATTTACAGAAAGAAACATGTGACACACACACACACACACACACACACACACAAACACACACAAACACACACACATTAAAAAAAGGTTTTGTCTGGGGTAGATTGAGTGGGTGAAAATATTAAGTGTATTCACGGCCATGGGCAAAAAAAAAAAGAACATCTTTTTCCTTTCGCAGTTATCTGCACCCGCAGGCCAACACCTGCATATCACTGAGAGTTTCCACTTTTACAGACCCGTCGAGGTTTTGCATCAAAGTGGTAAGGGAGCTGTATCTTGTTGGTACGCAGCACGGCGCCGTTGGGGGAGGCACGTATTCATCCGACAAGGCAGCTGCTACGGCCGGCCTGAGCGCGTTATAGGCGGCCTTGGCGCTATTAACCATGACAGCATAGTTATTCACGTCATCAACCCCTTTAAAATACGGAGATGAGCAGAGTCCCGTACACTTTCTTGCGTTGTAGCTGTACGGTACCAGTATGTTACTGAGCCCAATATCGGAGAACAGTATTGTGTAGTTATGTATCCTACACGCTTCTGGATAGTAGTCGCTTGTGCGTTTGGACCTAGTTTCCGTAAGCTCATTCGACTCGGCAGTGCTCTCGATTAATTTCTGTCGCAATTTCTTGTCGCTGAGATGGATGATCAATAGTGGTTGGAATTGGGCGTACCCCGCCCCTTCGGCAAGGGAAACGCTATCGGCGAGAGCGATGGTTGCCACGGTACCGTTTACCATGGCGAGCGTCACTGTCAGCTCGGCGAGAGAAGAGGTGGAAACCCACATTCTCTTTAGGCCCTCTGTGACGTCCAGTTCTATCCATCCGCTGGGTCCGACTTCGAGTGTGCTCTGTGCAGCCGCAAACGGTTCTCGGTCGCTTAGTTTCGCAAAGACGGTCACGTTGACTGCAGCGCGGGCAGCAGGGGTACCAGGGACCGGGGTCACTTGCAGATAAGAACGCAGAATGGCTCGCATCACATCTGAACGGGAACCTGGAGGTGTATCGTTTGGCAAGCTAAAAACGAATGTGCTTGTCCACTCATTGTTCGGCGTAACAGGTCTTGTGGTCGATAGGTCTGTGTAACCGAGCGAAGTAAATACGGTTAAAATGAATAATAGTGTAACAGATGCAACGTCCAGCCACGTGTGCTAGTTGCGCGCTGCATATTTGTAAGCGATGTCGCTGTATATATTTATATAAGTGTGTGCGCATTGTCAGGACGCGTACCTTTGTTAAGAAGGCACCACACACTGGTCGGATTCGTTTCCAAGTTCAGTAGAGCTCCGTCCTCGTCCGTCATACTACTGTGCAATTTGCGCATGTACTCCACTGCGTTTTGATCGGTCAGCTGTCTGTGTCTGTCATTTATTCTCTTTTGTTCCTCGGTGATTGGGATAGGCGATGCCTGGAGTCCCGCCAGTAGAAGACACATCAAACCGCTGCACAACAATAGCTTGCTTTTAGTTGCTTCCATTTATCTTTCCGACTGCAATTTGCTGTGCGACAGAGCGCGACGCGGAGCTTATATTAAGCTACAAAATTCGAAAGCTCCGCCCAAACATACGTGAAAAGTGTTCGTGACGCAACTTAGAGGATTCTGTCTCGACAAAGTATTACCTTGACATTTGTATGATTCTACAGAGGGTTATGTAATACAAAAACAAAAATCTATGAGAATAAACATACGCAGTATACACATTGTTCGTTACATCGTCGGTATGGTCATGAAAGATTACACATCAGTTCCCTTCCTGTCTACAGCTCGCAGTCATGCATGTTCAACGTTTATCCACCCTGGCCTGCATGTAAACATTCAATTATGACCGCCGAAATGTATGTATAGAAACTAAGTTTGTTCAATTTGGCATACTTTTCATCATTGCTGAGACTATAATCCAGAACCGGCTCTCCAAAACAGATCATGCAATGTGCATCCATGCATATGTTTGTTCATTGGCAGAACGAAAATGTAAATATTATCCTTTGCGCGCTTCTGAATCCATGAAGCGTGTCTACTCGTGCATGCATGTAGAAAGTTTGACCGCAAGCTCCATCCCTGCATTTGTCGTGCGTGCATGGTGTCCAGATACGATGGCTGCGTCACTGATCGAATGTAGGTGGAATCTGCACCTAGATATGAATACCCATACAGGTGCATAGTTGGCTGCGAGTTAATGCAGAATGTAGAGCCCTTAATAACGACATCTAAATGTACTTGTTGCATGGTCTCAGTCTAGTAGATAGCAATAGAAATAGATTCTCATGAAGGTGCGTAGAACATCCATCATTTTCTGACACAAATACACTACCCTTATGACAAGTAGGGCGCATCTCGTTTTCTAATGAGCGCGCTAGAGAATAAAAAATAAAAGAGTTAAACTATTAAATCCCGTGCATGCGGTAAGGTGGGACCAGAAAATCGGAAGTCGCCTTTTAATTGCTGCTTTGTCTTCAGGTGCTACGAGAAAGGCATGAATTAAAAAGGGTGGTGGCGGAAATGAAGCTGCCGTACAGAAATGATTTTACTCTTCTCTTCAACAAGGTTAGTTAAGCCGTCCGCACTGTACAACAACACACTGAGTTGCACCCTAAACATTCTGCTATTTTGTGTCGTGTGTTGGGAGAGGAGGGATATGTACACCTAATCATAGATATTTGATCTAACTACCCTTCATGCTCAGATATCTATTGTACAACCACTGAATCTCTCTACTACCTCAGATGTAAATATTCTACGAAGTGTGAATTGTGTTTGATAACCATATGAGATCCAGTAAGTTTTTACACTGTGGATCTGTGTGTGTGTGTGTGGTGTGTTGTGTGTGTATGTGAGTAGGTATGTATGTGTGTACATGTGTGAGTGTGTGTATGTGAGAAGGTATGTATGTATGTGAGAGTGAGAAGGTATGTATGTATGGTATGTATGTATGTATGTATGTATGTATGTATGTATGTAGTATGTCTGTATGTATGTATGTATGTATGTATGTATGTATGTATGTATGTATGTATGTATGTATGAGGTATGTATGTATGTATGTATGATGTATGTATGTATGTATGTATGTATGTATGTATGTATGTATGTATGTATGTATGTATGTATGTATGTATGTATGTATGTATGTATGTATGTATGTATGTATGCATGTATGCATGCATGCATGCATACATACATACATGCATGCATGCATGCTATATGCATGCATGCATGCATGTATGTATGTATATATGTATGTGTGTGTGCACATCTATGTTGTATGCAAATGCATGGGAGACACTTATCAATGGCCTGTATTAGGTTGGACTGGTCGGACTCTGATGGGTTCTCTCGTCTAGACCAATGGACCTCCCCATAATGGTGGTACAACCCTTTCTCTTCTCCTGCCATGCAACCTTTGGTTAATGCAATCTTTGGATGGAAGGAAAAGTGCTGCTGTCTAAAAGCAATCAAAGGTCAATGGCTTCCGAGGAAACTCTTGTCTAGAAGAGATGATCTCACAGTGATGCTGCTCTGTGATGTGGCCCCTGGGCATCAGTAGTGACAACTGCCTCTTCCTCTTTCCTACCTCCCCACATTGCTTGAAGGCATTCAACGCTTCAACTGTTGTGGGTTCTGTGCATTTTGGTATAATTATGAACCTCAGAACTGTCAACATAGAGCCAACATTGTAAGCTGTGTGTCCATGCTGGATGTGTGCACCTCTTTTTGTCACTGGGACAATGTTGCATGAAATTATGGCTGCGGCTCCAGGATGGAAGCAACTACATGCACCTTTAGCAGAATGTAATGTGACCATGCATGACATAGACACACTGGATTGATGGGTTTGTTTTGCAAGCATATGCAAAACCGCCATATTGGTTTGCAGAAATGGACGTGCAGTGTTTGTATAGCGCTATTGCTACATAGGCACGTGGGATTAATACACCTCTCTTGTTTACATATACCCAATGAACCATGGACGAATGTTACCAATCACATGGTTATTCCACTTAGCTTCAGTACTCTGTAACACATAAGAGCTGCTGCTAGTACAAGAAAATGAGCAGGAATCAAATGGTCCTATCCAATTCTGTGAATGTATCACCTCAAATGTAGTGTGTAATTGGATATTGGCAAGCCCTCCTGTGGGAGAAATTGAATTCAAATCGGTATCAGAAAACTGGTTTTGAGTTCCACCTTTTGTCACTAAAATACTTGTCTCAGATTATTGTACTTGGCCACTATAATTCCATCATGTATTGCTGTGAGCAGATATGTAATTATGCACTGCCATGTGCAGTCCATCACGCATGCAAATAAAAGAAAGCATTGCACAGTGGCAAAAGGTGTCGGCAAAAATTTTGGTGGCTGATTCTCAAGTGTGCAAGTACTCTGCTGAGAGCAGCACAAAGTATGAAGTGAAATGTTAGCTTCAGAGCAGATGGTACCTCTTGTATGGCATCTCTAACCATGATGTGCTCCTTTGTAATGACACTAATCTTGAAACGTCATGCCAGAACCAGCGTCATGGCTTTCACTGATTGCTGTGCAATCATGGAGGTGGATAACATGTGCAAATATGAGTTCTGATCTTAAGATTAGGACAAAGCACTTCGTTAGTTGTAGGAATGAAGGAGTGACCTAATTAGGAACCCAAAGCTGCAAAATTGTGTTTGTTCTCTCTGTGGGAGAACATACACCTTTCTCTCATCAAGAATATTTGCACACATGACTCAGACATTTAAAAAGAGACCAGTGTACCTATGGAAGCTGTATTGGACTGTTGATGTTGGCCAGTTCACTGTGCGCATACCTGATCACCTTTCTTCTTAAAATAAAATAAAGGTAGCCTGCATGATGTCATGCCATGTGTACATATTTGTGTCTGATGTGGTTGCTACACACAGATGCTGCAGTGATGAGGGTGGTTGTGGGATGAAGAGTGGTTGTGATTGAGTTGATAATGTTAACCAATGAAGGTGACGTAGGGGAAACAACATGAGGTTGCTTGTAGTATGGGGGTATTCACGGAAATGCCTCACCACCCACTCCTCAGTGAAAGTAAAAATCAAATGCAGTTCCTTCTGTACTTCTGCTATGGCTAAGGACCTGCTATGGGTGTTTATCTAATGCTGTCTTGGCATGCCCTTTTGGTGGATGGATCCGCATGCACATGTACTCACAAGGCTGTGTATATGGATGGCATAAATCTGCTGGCCATGGTGGGAAGGCTTTGACAGCAGACACATTAATTAGAGAGTAAGATCCAATACTTTTAACAGTTGTTACACGGTGATAGTGGTTGAAGAGATGTATGATAACAGCGATGGAGGAGGTGGTGGGGAACATGGAGGAGGTGGTGAGGAACATTAATGTGAAGCTTGAAGAAGCGTTTGTGAGATTACATAATTTCACATTTTGCAATGTTTGCTATACCTTGCCTTGGAGAGGCCATTTTAAGAATGGTATGGCATGCACGCAAGGGAGGGAAGCAAGGGACAAAGTGCATTGTGTCACTTGATCACAAAGTCCATCTGAGGCATTCCCTGCACCACTTACCCACTTTCCCAAATTAGTCAGTGAGGACAAACACATGTCTTGTGATATGTAGCAATATTGTGCTATCAGCTGTCACTTGAACTAAATGGTGCACTCCTACCAGCAGGTTTTTCTATAACGGTATGTAATACTTACGCTAGAATAGTACTTAGTCCCTGTAATGCAGACAATAGACTGCAATAGACCAGTACATGATATGCTATTGAGTTCCAGTATAATATTGCAGAGCACTCATATACTGTTGCCAGAGCACGGATGCCAGTGTAGTTGGCCCAATACAGCAACATAATGTTCACACTACTGATACTATTACCCTCTACTACACATCAGTGCTTGTATGTCCAGGGCACATCCACATGGTCCATGGCTTATCCACATGGTCCATGGCACATCCACATGGTCCATGGCACATCCACATGGTCCATGGCACATCCACATGGTCCATGGCACATCCACATGGTCCATGGCACATCCACATGGTCCATGGCACATCCATATGGTCCATGGCACATCCACATGGTCCATGGCACATCGGTCCATGGCACATCACATGGTTCATGGCATATCCATATGGTTTCTCACAACCATCTCTATTCCCTTATGAAATGCTTTCATTTGACTTGCACCATGCAATATCAGCTTACACTAAGTTTTAACAAATGGATCTCTTTGTGAACTGGAGGTCATGATGTGTATGTAAAGACGAATTCCTGGCCATTGCATACAGACAGAGGTATCCTATCTAGAGGGTAAAATCAAGCACAAACAGACTGAGGATCCATTCTCAGCATACCAGAGGACTGCTTTTGTGTGCTAAGATGTCTTCATTTTGCATTACCAGGAGTAATGCAGGTCTTGGTGGTTAGAAGGAGCCAACTGTGTCAAAGCTAGGATCAATACTACTTCAGTGAAATTGAAATTATGTCCCCATAACCAACAGTTATGTTAGAGGCATATATGTAGTAATCAGCTAAGTATTCAATTTTACTTTGCCTCCATCCCTCTCTCCATTGAATGATATTTTTGTTTTTATTTTATTTGACACCCACGTGTACTGCGATTACGATGACCGTATCTGGGCGATCTTTATGAGTATCGCTTTTAATATAATGATAAGATTATCTAATATATTATCTCTGGATATATCCACGTTGGATGTATATACGTAGTGTAATCAATCATCATTTCAGCCATTCAGGAAACAAGTTGCACTTGGTACACTCTTTTCCATAGACTAATTTATCTCGTTCACAAAAATAATAATAGATAAAATAAAGGAACCTTTCACTTGACACTATTTTGAATTCTCGTTGAGTGGCACTACCAAATCAACGAAAAGCGGCTAGAACAGTACATTGTTGCGGCCTTCGTTGAGGGTCCACCCATCAGCAGCTCTTTCACGTTCGGTTGTAACCGACCATCCATACATAGTATCAATGGTAATAATAATACGACTTGGGGAGGCGGAAAGTCGATGGACCCTGGAATTCAACTCTCATCGTAACCATGGTGCAATACATACTAGTCCCGTGCCCAGACCCGCGTAGCTGGACAGATGACACTTTTTTGTCGTTTGAGGTACAAATTAAGCTCCTATATGAATATAGCGAGCCAATGATTGGTTAAAGTGTTTCTTGGAGTGAGAGTTAAGCAAGCTAATAGCCGTTGATTGGTGTTGGAGAGGCGTATGCACAGCTACCATGTGCGTAGCTGTTGAGAGGCTACCATGTGAGTAGCTGTTGAGTGGTGTTGGAGATGCGTACGCATACTGGACCACGTGCAGTTTAGTATATATTTTTGGTGGAGCTGATAACAGTGGCGTACGCGTGCACAACGGTTTACGCACCCAAATATGATGAAGTGTCATTGGGGAGGGTAGCCTGCATGATATTGGAGTTCAAATCCCACTGGGTGTCAATAATAGCGGATCTGTGAGTCTCGTGTAAGATTATAGGAATGTAGCTCAAGCTTTGAACGTAATTCGATTCATGTACCAATGCCTTCATTGCTTGGTTGTGGGTGCTTCCCGACGTGCTATCAAATTTCTCAGAGATCTTATTATATTGTACTCCGGTTGTGACGTCATCTAGTAGCAAAAAGAAAAGTGAAACATGCTATATGTTCTCAATACTATAATATTGATAGTTGTACTTTTTATTTTAAACCTCATCAGGTGGGACGTTACGTTGAAGAGCTGGCTTCTAATGGAGTGAACACATAATGGATTGCTGCCTTTCGTCATGCAGGCGCAGGGGTTGTCAACTTTTACGCACAGTAAGGGTTTTCAATCCATTTTGCTAAATCATATAAGGTGTCGAGATCACAATCAATCCCGGGGGGCGGGACCTAAACCGTACCGTATTGCTGCGCGCGTACGTCATTCTCACGTACTCAACGCCGCGATTGCACACCACTTCCGCCACCACAGCTGCTCTGCTAACAGTACAAAATGAAATGTGCGCGACATAAAATCAACGCGGACAATTTATCCCGATGAGACAAACAAAGCTGACAGACTCGAAGAGAAGACACACACACACACACACACACACACACACACACACACACACACACACACACACACACACACACACACACAATGTATTCAGTCATAATGTCGCTCGGGAAGAGGAGGAGGAGCTGAGTTGTCCTCCGCAACAAGACTGCTCTTGGCCACCTTGCTGTAGCCCTTGCTGTCTCTCTGAATTGCTTCACCAGAGTCTTTCGTTGAACTTCCAGCAACTACCTCAACTTCTAAACGAGGCCCTAGTGGATCACCATCACTCGGCATACCTCCACTACCATTAGGATTCTCTGGAAACGGGGCTTCTCCCATTGGTCCATCCTGCAACACGCGGACCCTCTTGTGCAGCTCAGGAGTGGAGATCTTTAGTGACAGCACATCCTGAATGACAGTACTCTGCGATCCGTAGAGTGGATTGTTCGTGAGCCCATCGTCCTGCAGTGGTAGGGGTGGCATGGGGGATGGGCTGCACCTGGACGCACCACCTTCTACCCTTTCCTTGACAGCCGTCGGTTGAGGGACAATGGTTGCCCCGTCCACTTGGTCTTGTGGTAGGTAGGCCACACTGTAGTCACTCTTCAACGAGGGTTTCGAGTTGGATCCGGATTGCATGAACGCGATATCGTACAGTCTCTGTTGGTCACGAACAGTAGAGGGCGGAGTTTCGTTGTGGGCGTGAGGCTGCACTCCCTTGTGAACCAACGTGTTGTACAACGTGGGACCCAGCGTGACGTTCGGTACCTCAGACAGCTCAAACTCAGCCGGCATCCTGTGAACGGTGTGTGCATACGCACTGTCCTCGCAAACGCTGGCCACCCCCGATGAAACATGCTGCGGAACTCCGGCTGGTGCCTGCGCATGGGTGCTCTGGACCCACTTAGAGACCTTCAAGACACTTGTGCCAAAATGAAGGGAATCTTTAGCGGGTTCATCAGGTTCCACCTTTGGTGTGATGGACTCGTGTAACCACCGGCGTTTGAGGGTATTGGGCGTAAACTGGTTATTGGGTGTGGCCTGGTTATTGGGTGTGGCCTGGTTACCAGCCAGGGGGGGGACAGGCATGCTAGAACCGTAGAGAGTGTTAGTGACAATGGAAGCGGAGGGATTTGAATTCGAAACAGGCGGTATGGCGTGACCATACGCTGGTGAGAGATCGAGCGAGGGGTCGATCAGCGTGGATTTGTGCACTAAAATCTCTGACTGGCTCTTGAGGAGTGGTTTCGGAGGAAGTACAGGAGGAGGTTGTGACACAACGTCGTATTTCTTTTCATCATCATCCTTGAACTCCTTCCTATCCATCGAGGCTCCACCTCTGATGGGGTCAGCTAACAGTGTGGTTGATTTGGTGGGCACAGGGGTCGGGGGCAAGGGGGCTGGGGGTCTTGTGCCCAAGGCAGCTGTGTCCCCCTGTGTTGTGAGGCGCTTCAACATGTCGTATATTTCCTTGTCTTGACTGGTCGTAAAGAGGTAGGTGCCCACCCCTCGTGGAGAGTGGCGACCGGCTTCAAACCCAAACACACCGTCTTCACACCAGTACCTGCGGAGCATGCCCAGAGGCCACACCCCCATGACCTCATTACTGGACGGCAGTGCACACAGGATTTCCTTTGCAGAGATGGCCAAGGAACAGTCCTCTTTCACTCCCATCTGCCGCGAGTGTGCGTTGTCCTGGATACAGACCGGGTACACGTGTAGGTCTGGCGGTGAGTAGAGTGCAAATGGAGATAAATATTTGAAACACTAAAAAGTCCTGCCTACACCCTTCCTTCCTCCTTTCAAACCTCCCCTTCCACACCTGCCTCCCTCCATCCACACCCTCTCTCCCTCCTTCCACGAACGTTTTGGATTAAAGATGCATAAGTCTGGAGACCAGAATGACAGAATGAAGTAATTCTTCATACATGTACAGTGTAGTAGGTCCAACAGATATCATTTGCTTCCAACAGATATCATTTGCTACTACATGGTCCAACAGACATCATTTGCTACTACATGGTCCAACAGACATCATTTGCTACTACATGGCCCAACAGACATCATTTGCTACTACATGGCCCAACAGACATCATTTGCTACTACATGGTCCAACAGACATCATTTGCTACTACATGGTCCAACAGACATCATTTGCTACTACATGGTCCAACAGACATCATTTGCTACTACATGGTCCAACAGACATCATTTGCTACTACATGGTCCAACAGACATCATTTGCTACTACATGGTCCAACAGACATCATTTGCTACTACATGGTCCACAGACATCATTTGCTACTACATGGTCCAACAGACATCATTTGCTACTACATGGTCCAACAGACATCATTTGCTACTACATGGTCCAACAGACATCATTTGCTAACAGACATCATTTGCTACTACATGGTCCAACAGACATCATTTGCTACTACATGGTCCAACAGACATCATTTGCTAACAGACATCATTTGCTACTACATGGTCCAACAGACATCATTTGCTACTACATGGTCCAACAGACATCATTTGCTAACAGACATCATTTGTTACTACATGGTCCAACAGACATCATTTGCTACTACATGGTCCAACAGACATCATTTGCTACTACATGGTCCAACAGACATCATTTGCTAACAGACATCATTTGCTACTACATGGTCCAACAGACATCATTTGCTACTACATGGTCCAACAGACATCATTTGCTACTACATGGTCCAACAGACATCATTTGCTACTACATGGCCCAACAGACATCATTTGCTACTACATGGCCCAACAGACATCATTTGCTACTACATGGCCCAACAGACATCATTTGCTACTACATGGCCCAACAGACATCATTTGCTACTACATGGTCCAACAGACATCATTTGCTACTACATGGCCCAACAGACATCATTTGCTAACAGACATCATTTGCTACTATATGGCCCAACAGACAACATTTGCTACATGCTAGGATGATATTAAGCAATTATATGAGGCCACACAGGACAACATGAGGCCACACAGGACAACGTGAGGCCACACAGGACAACGTGGGGCCACACAGGACAACGTGGGGCCATACAGGACACAGGACAACATGAGGCCACACAGGACAACGTGGGGCCACACTGGACAACGTGAGGCCACACAGGACAACATGAGGCCACACAGGACAGCGTGAGGCCACACAGGACAACGTGGGGTCACACAGGACAATGTGGGGCCACACAGGACAACATGGGGCCACACAGGACAACATGGGGTCACACAGGACAACGTGGGGCCACACAGGACAATGTGAGGCCACACAGGACAACGTGGGGCCACACAGGACAGCGTGAGGCCACACAGGACAGCGTGGGGCCACACAGGACAACGTGGGGCCACACAGGACAACGTGAGGCCACACAGGACAGCGTGGGGCCACACAGGACAACGTGGGGCCACACAGGACAACGTGGGGCCACACAGGACACAGGACAACGTGAGGCCACACAGGACAACGTGGGGCCACACAGGACAGCGTGGGGCCACACAGGACAACGTGGGGCCACACAGGACACAGGACAACGTGAGGCCACACAGGACACAGGACAACATGAGGCCACACAGGACAACGTGAGGCCACACAGGACAACATGGGGCCACACAGGACAGCGTGGGGCCACACAGGACAATGTGGGGCCACACAGGACAACGTGGGGCCACACAGGACAACGTGGGGCCACACAGGACAACATGAGGCCACACAGGACAACGTGAGGCCACACAGGACATAGCATTCAACCCACACACTGTTGTCTTCTCAATACCAATGCTTGTGACTACTTCAAATAAGTTTGCTACACAGTGCATGGGAAAACAACAGCTCACATTTGGCACACAAACAGACACAGACTTCGCCTGGGTCCTAAGGGGTACAAAATCTCACCTGATATAGGTGAAAGTTTTCGTTGCATCTGGATTTGACCTAGCCACTGCATCATGGTATCTTCTGTGTCACAAGCGAGGTACAATAGGCTCTCCGCGGTCTGAAGTTGGATGGTAAATTTGTAGGGGCACGAGTGGGCCAGGGACACCTCGAAGGAGGGCCACAAGGACACCACACCCACCGCTTCCTGCTTCTGCCAGCGTTTCTTGATGTCTTTGTAGTAGTCCAAAGTGGACCTCTCCGTGGTAGGGTACCATTTCAATACGAAGAGCCTTGGTTTCCAGTCCTTGCGTGCGGTACTCGTGGGTTTCTTTCCCAGCTCTAGAACGCCCTGGAATAACAAACCCCGGAAAAACAAATTCAAACTGCTGAAACACTTTGTCTTTAGTAC
This sequence comes from Ephydatia muelleri, assembly GCA_013339895.1. NCBI lineage: Eukaryota > Metazoa > Porifera > Demospongiae > Spongillida > Spongillidae > Ephydatia > Ephydatia muelleri. The sequence goes on along the minus strand of JABACO010000016.1, from coordinate 794,929 downwards.
GCTTTCACAAACGCATGCAAACCACTACCATTATAGTCGAGTTTGTACTTCTCCTCACACACACACAATACAACAAAGGTCTTGTGGGATCACACCGATATGGCAAACTAGAGCGAGACCGATATAGTCACACAAAGTCTCCGCCGATGTACACGTGATTTCAGTGGAGGTAAAAAATAAGCCACGACAGCTTATTGAACCCAAGGACCTGCTTGGGTACCTGAGAGCTACAAAGCACCCCTACCTTACCTCTATCACAACTTCGGCCTGCATTGCCATATATATGTAATCATAGATTGAACGATGATCTATGATGTAATAGGGTTCTTAAAAATCTGACGTAATGCGCGCGCGGGGACTTGGAGGAGATACGCCTCCTTTTATTTCGGATTGGAATGGCTGAGCAGACCCCAGGGTCGCCGAGGCAGGACTCTGTCGATGCCATCCGAGTTATGAGAGTAGAGGTACTTGAAAGGTACGAGGAATTCAAAGATGCGGCAAGGAAAAGGAAGGACAAGTTGGAGAACGCGAGAAAGTTTCAGCAGTTCAAGAGAGACGCCGACGAGTTGGAGGCGTGGGTGAATGAAAAAACGCGCATTGCATCGGATGAATCATACAAGGACCGAGCAAACCTTCAGGTAAATGGACTGGACTGCTGAGGATGCCTGAATTTCGGTAATGACCTTACATCCATCGTCACAGGCTAAGATCCAAAAACACCAAGCCTTTGAAGCCGAGGTGGCGGCGCACGAGAACTCTATTGCCTCTTTTCAGAACACTGGAAAAGCTATGATATCGTACAACCACTTTGCAAGGGAAGCAATTCAGGTGAGTGAACTATACTAGCTGCAGGAGAGTAGAGGGGAGGAGGATCGTGTGTGCGCGTGAGAGAAGTCCGTTTCGTCACCTATTATGGCATTGCAGGCTAGGTTGGATGAAATTAGCTCCCTGTGGAGAAGCTTGCTGGAGATATCAGGAGACAAAAGGCAAAAACTCCAAGATGCGCAGAAGAGAGAGGAGTTTATGAGAGAGGCCGACGAGGTAGCCGCCTGGATATCTGACAGGAAGGCTGTAGCCAGCTCTGATGAGATGGGTAAGGACTTGGAGTACGTCGAAATGCTGCAGAAGAACTTCGATGACTTTCTCAAGGTGAGAGTCGTTGTTGCAGAGTTATCAATAAGCTACTGTTACTACCGGCTGATGCCGGTTCTGTAGATAGACGCGAGGTTATGTAGCACACCACCCCCCGCCCCCTCCCCCAAAAAACAAACATTTATTAGTCTTTGGGCCTGCTTACAATATTATAAGTGCAGTTTCAGTGACAGGAGGCTTGTAACTTTTAAGACTTAGGTTCCCACCCCCCCCCCCTCCCCCACACACATACACACGACCAGGCCGGCTCCAATACATAACCTCCGCTGCCCCAGTGCGTGCGCGTATGTTTCAGAAGGTGACCTGGTTATTAAAGAACGGCGATATTCAATTTCTAGCGCTTTTTAAATTTTATGTCTCACGACTGTTTTCCACGGGCTAGGACCTGCAAGCCAACGAAGCTCGCATTTCCAGTATCAACAAACTGGCCGAGCAGCTGGTGGAAGAGAACCATCCAGACACCGAACTGATAAGAACGCGGCAAGAGGCCCTGAACCAGGCATGGAAGGACCTCAGGGGGCTCGCCCAACTGCGACACGAGAAGCTGATGGGAGCGCACGAGATACAGAAGTTCAACAGGTGAATCCCAACAACCCAACCTGCAGGTTTGTTTAGAGTGCACGTGTCCATGTGTGGTGGTTGGCAGAGAGACAGACGAGACAAAGAGCTGGATGAACGAGAAGGACACAGCTTTGATGTCTGACGACTATGGGAGGGACCTAGCCAGCGTTCAGGCCCTGCAGAGAAGACACGAAGGCTTGGAGAGGGAATTGGCGGCGCTTCAAGACAAGGTGGGTACTGGCTAAGGTAGCTTGTCTTGCACCATGCCTGGAAGATGACTTGTATACTCTGAATGTAGGTCACGTTGCTCGGAGAGGAGGCCATGAATCTACAGAAGAACCATCCAGAGAGTACAGACCAAATAGCAGCGAAACAGGCGGAGATAGTCGGACTATGGGAAGGAGTTAAACACAAGGTGTGCACACCTACACGTGCACCTGCGTGTTTAAGTTCACAAAGGGTTAAAAGTACAATGGTCACCTCTTCAAATAACTTTTATAGGCTTCCAAACGCGGCACAAGATTGGACGATGCCTTGAAATTCCAGAAATTTCTTGCAGACCAAAGGTTAGTGCACATACGCTCCAGAGAGCATGTTTATTGCTCTCTCTCTCCCTCTCTCTCTCTCTCCTGCTGCTCCTTCCAGAGAGCTGTTGTCATGGGTGAGTGACATGAAGGCACTCATATCAGCCGATGAGCTGGCTAAGGATGTAGCTGGAGCAGAGGCCTTGCAGCAAAGACACAGGGAGAGAAAGGTGAAGGACGGAGGTGGTATGGGGAGGAGGGGTGGTGTGGAGGAGGGTGGTATGGGGAGGAGGGGTGGTATGGGGAGGAGGGATGGGATGGAGAGGGAGGGGAGGAGGGATAGTGGTGGGAGGAGGGTGGTAGGGGGAGAGGAAGGGGGGTATGGGTCGGACTGGCTATGTTGGTGGGGAGGCAGGAATGGTGTGGGAAGAGGGGATGGTGTGGGGAAGAGGGATGGTTGTGGGGAGGAGAGTGGTGAGCAATAGTTGGTTAGTCTCGGCTATGTATAACAAAGAAGAGGGCCATGTATGTAATAATTATGGAGAATGGCAGATATTGTGCAAGGTTTCATGCATTGGTTGAGTGAGGGTAACTGGTCCCATGCTATTTGAAGAGGTTTGCTTAGTTCAATTGGAAGGGGGTTATTGGTTGTATAACAATTGTTGATATTAATGTGGTGTGGGTTGGTACATTTGTTCTCCACCCACCAAAAACCCCACCCACCTTCATCCACCCACCACCACCTCCTCCTCCACCACCACCACCCACCACCTCCACTATCCTCCAACCATTTATCATCAACCATCCCCACCACCACCTCCTCCCATCCCCTCCTACCACACCAGCACATCCTCCCCCCTCCCCCCCCCCACCCCATCCTCACCATCCCTCCCCCCACCACCCCATCCTCCCCATCCCCTCCTACCACCCCCCCCCCATCCTCCCCCTCCCACTCCCGCCCCCACCCATCCTCCCCTCCCCTCCCCCCCCCCCCCTCCTCCCATCCCCTCCCCCCCCCCCCACTCCTCCCCCTCCCCTCCTCCCACCCCCCCGCCCATCCTCCCCATCCCTCCCCCCCCCCACCCTCCTCCCCCTCCCCTCCCCCCTCCACCCCTCCCCCCTCCCCTCCCCCCACCCCCCATCCTCCCCCTCCCCTCCCCCCCCACCCCCTCCTCCCCCCCTCTCCCCTCCCCCCCCCCCCCCCTCCTCACATCCCCTCCCACTACCCACATCCTTACCATCCCCTCCCACCAGGGTGAAATTGACGCCCAAGAAGACAACTTCAAAATGACTGCTCAGTTTGGACAAGGGCTCATCTCATCAGGTCACTACGCCTCTGAGGAAGTGAAGGAATGCGTGAGTCTATAAAGGGGAGTGGTCATTGGGGGTGTATCACCTGCCGGCCGGTCACCCAATCAGCTCCAAGCCCTGTCCAATGGACGATCATCACTGGTGGGCTCCTGGGAGGGCAGGAAGGCAGAGTTTGAACAGTGTATGGAGTTCCAGGTGTTCATGAGGGACACGGAGCAGACCAATAACTGGGTCACCAAGCAGGAGGTAAGAGCAGGGAGGATGGGTGTGGAGGACAGGGGCTCAACTTTGTCCCCCTCTTCCCCCGGCCCTCTCCCGGTCCCCAGGCTGTACTGGCCATGGAGGACATTGGGGACTCTTTGGACACAACGGAAGCCTTGCTGAAGAAGCAGGAGGACTTTGAGAAAACCATGGCAGCACAGGAGGAGAAGTTCAAGGTAACTGGAGGGGGGGCTTTAATTGGAAAGGGAAATAGGGAGGGGCTATAGGGCTACCTTGAGGAAAGGGGCTAGGGGTACCTTGAAGGGAGGGGCTAGGGGTACCTTGAGGGGAGGGGCTAGGGGTACCTTGAGGGGAGGGGCTAGGTACCTTGAGGGGAGGGGCTAGGTACCTTGAGGGGAGGGGCTAGGGTACCTTGAGGGATACCTTGAGGGGAGGGGCTAGGGTAACAAACTAGGGGTACCTTGAGGACATACATGTAGGGGGACCTAGGAGGTGGTGGCTGTGGATTATGAAACCCTTCTCTCATGGAGCATGACTGCTACTCTTTTACAGGCTTTAGATGAGGCAGCAGCAAGGCTCATTCAGGCAGGTAATTATGCAAAGGAGGAGGTGGATGCCAGGAGACTGGAGGTGAGTTGTGTGTGTGTGTGTGTGTGTGTGTGTGTGTGTGTGTGTGTGTGTGTGGCGTGTGTGTGGCGTGTGTGTGTGTGTGTGTGGTGTGTGTGTGTGTGCATGCATGCGTGTGTGTGTGTGTGTGCATGTGCATGTGTGTGTGTGCTTTGTATATGTGTGAGATGTTTGTGATTTGTGTGTGTATTTGTGTGACGTGCGAGCGTGTGCTTGTTGTGATATTTGTGTGAACACCCACACATGTGCACTGTTGTTGCACATTATCTACATGGGCACACGTATCCTATCTACATGGGCACACGTATCCTATCTACATGGGCACACGTATCCTATCTACATGGGCACACGTATCCTATCTACATGGGCACACGTATCCTATCTACATGGGCACACGTATCCTATCTACATGGGCACACGTATCCTATCTACATGGGCACACGTATCCTATCTACATGGGCACACGTATCCTATCTACATGGGCACACGTATCCTATCTACATGGGCACAGTTGCAAACGATTCTTAGTGTGCGTTACAATGATGTCACGGGCCCTTCAAAAGGGACCATAAGTCATGTGACACCTAGCGGTCACATGCCCTGCACCATAAGTCATGTGACACCTAGCGGTCACATGCCCTGCACCATAAGTCATGTGACACCTAGCGGTCACATGCCCTGCACCATAAGTCATGTGACACCTAGCGGTCACATGTCCTGCACCATAAGTCATGTGACCTAATGTGTAACTAGTTTTGTACGACTCCCATACTGAATGGGAGACCTGAGCAGGGACAGCAGTAGATAAGATCATGCTCTGCTGAATGTAGATAGATACCCTCATGTGGATGTATGTTAACCCTTTGAACGCCAAGTGCATATATGCATACATGCTCACATCAAGAGAATTATCTGCCTCACCATTCATGCAGTGCTGTGTGTTATATTGCGAATAAGCATGCAAGTGTAATACTGACATGCGTATAATCCTATAGTCATGCAACGGTTTGTGAACATAAGTTGTGCACATTTTGTGTGTCCATTATGACCCGCTGGCACCTTTTGTTGCAACAGCCCATAATACGAACTTGCAAAAGAGGGGAGTGAACAGGTGTGATATACTGTACTGATCTGGGCTACGCATTCTTGTTCTTGGAGTATTGAAGTGATGCATTAGTGAAGTGGCTCGCTCATCTGAATAATGGGGTTCTTTAGCCAGTGTGAAAAAAAAACATAACTTACTTTGTACATGGACTTATAAGGTTACAAGTGCAGCAAGCATATGCATGCATCATTGAGCTGTGACTGATCAACACATTTTTGCATGCAATATCTAACTCATGCATGAGAATAAAAAAGCTCTTTCATTTTAAATGCATTGTGTTTGCTACATGTGACCTCACTTCTCCTCACCTCTTCCCCATGCCTAGATCCTGGCATCCCGCAACAACCTCACGGTGCACATGCAGAAGAGACGGGCAGATCTAGAAGAAGCTCACCTCCTGCAGCAGTTCCTCAGGGATGCAGAGGAGGCGAGGGGGTGGATTGCAGAGAAGATGAAGGTAGCAGGCGATGAAGCTTACAAGGTTTGATGCGCCTGAGACGAGCTGGGGCGTTAAAAAAAAAAGGGGGAGGAGCGTGAACACTGGCCACACCCACAGGATCCCACAAACCTGGAGGGGAAGGTGCAGCAGCAGCAGGCCTTTGAAGGGGAGCTGCTCGCCAACAAGGGGCGCATAGATGCTGTCATTGAGTCCGCTCGAGAGCTGGTCCAATCAGGCCATCACTCCCCGGAGGTCATTGGCACAAAGGCCAAGGAGATAGAGGATTTGTGGGCGGAGCTTGGGGTCCTGTCTGGAGACAAGGGTAGGGAAAGTGTCTCTCCTCCGGGTGCAGCATCTAACCCGCCCTCTCTCTTCCCCAGGCCGCAAACTGAAGCAGGCCAGCGAGCAGCAGAAGTATTATCGCACAGTAAAGGACCTTGACCTGTGGTTGGACGAGGTGGAAAAGCAGCTGGGCTCTGAGGACCTTGGGAAGGTGTGTGGGTGGGTGGGTTGGTGGAGCCTTGGGAAGGTGGGTGGAGCCTTGGGAAGGTGGGTGCAGCCTTGGGAAGGTGGGTGGAGCCTTGGGAAGGTGGGTGGAGCCTTGGGAAGGTGGGTGGAGTCTTGGGAAAGTGGGTGGAGTCTTGGGAAGGTGGGTGGGTGGAGCCATGGGAAGGTGTGTAGGTGGGTGGAGCCTTGGGAAGGTGTGTGTGTGGGTGGAGTCATGGGAAGGTGTGTAGGTGGGTGGAGCCTTGGAAAGGTGGGGGAGCCTTGGGAAGGTGTGGCTGTGGGAATGTGTAATGTTGGGAATTGATATGTACAATAGTTTTCTAACCAGCAACACTTATCATAAACTACACACACACATACACAATACATCTACACATATACACCCTCACACATATACACCCCACTATTCCACTATATGCACTACCACAGGACATGTCTGGTGTCCAGTTGTTACAGAAGAAGCTCAACCTCCTAGAGACAGACATTACTGTGCACCAAGATCAGATTGACACACTCGATCGACAGGCTAACCAGTTTATGGAAGAGAACCACTTTGACTCGGGAGCCATTCAGATGAGGCAGAGGGAACTGGGCGCAAGATATGAGGCACTGGAGGTAAGTGTGTGTGCCAAGGCTGCCAGAAATGTCCTGGTGTTTGGTGGGCGTGGCCTGCCTATATGTAGTGGGTGTAGCCTGTCCATACTTTGTGGGCGTGGCTGTTCAGTACTTGAGGGGTATGGTCTTCCAATGCATAAGGGGCGTGGTCATCAACGTGTATAGGCAACATATGCATATGAAGGAGGGGGTCACCATTGCTTGATGGGTGTGGTTCTTCCTACCTGATGGGTGTGGCCTTGTAGATACCACTGAAGAGTCTAAAGGCAAAGCTAGAGGCATCTTACCAGCTGCAAAAGTTCTTCAGAGATGTGGAGGATGAGGAGACGTGGGTCAAAGAGAAAGAACCTTTAGCCGCATCAAAGAACAGAGGTGTGTACTTTTGCTCATGCTTGTGTGTAGAGACTGCCTTTTTTTGTTTGTCTTTCTCTGCCCCTCCCCCTCCTCCCCAGGAAAGGATCTAATTGGTGTCCAGAACTTGATCAAGAAGCACCAGGCCCTTATGGTGAGCTATCATGTGACTCTCACATGTCATGCATTGCAATAAACTGGATTTAACTTCTTTTTTTTTCCCCATTCTATTGATCTTGAAATAAAGTCTGAAATATCAAGTCACGAGTCGTTCATAACCACAGTGTGTGCAGATGGGGACTCGATGATCTCACAGGGACACTTCGGGGCCACAGAGATAAAAAAGAAGACCTTAATGCTTAGCGACAAATGGGAACAGCTGAAGGTACATACCGTGTTGGAGAGCCTCCTTCCATGTGTGTAGAGAAGGGTAGCGAGATTAAGAAATGGACGTCCTTTTTGTTCTTTTAGGAGAGAGTGCAAGAGAGAAAGAAGGACCTTGAGAATGCCCTACAGGTGCACCAGTACTATGCAGATGCCAACGAGGCGGAGTCATGGATGAAGGAGAAGGAGGCTGTTGTTAGCAGCGGGGATTACGGCAAAGATGAAGACAGCGCTGAAGTAAGTGATGGAAGGTTTGCGTCACCATAGCATCCTTTTTTTTGCTTCCACATGTGGTGCTAACACCCTTTTACACTCCCTCCCCTCCTCCTTTTCTCCCTCCCTCCTCCTCCGTTTCTCCCTCCCCTCCTCCTCCTTTTCTCCCTCCCCTCCTCCTCCTTTCTTCTCCCTCCCCTCCTCCTCCTTTTCCCTCCCTCCCCCCTCCTCCTTTTCTCCCTCCCCTCCTCCTCCTTTTCTCCCTCCCCCTTCTCCTCCTCCTTTTCTCCCTCCCCTCCTCCTTTTCTCCCTCCCCTCCTCCTCCTTTTCTCCCTCCCCCTTCTCCTCCTCTTCTCCCTCCCCTCCTCCTTGTCTCCCTCCCCTCCTCCTCCTTTTCTCCCTCCCCCTTCTCCTCCTTTTCTCCCTCCCCCTTCTCCTCCTTTTCTTCTCCCTCCCCTCCTCCTCTTTTCTCCTCCCCCTTCTCCCTCCTCCTTTGTCTCCCCTCCCCTCCTCCTCCTTTTCTCCCTCCCCTCCTCCTCCTTTTCTCCCTCCCCTCCTCCTCCTTTTCTCTCCCTCCCCCTCCTCCTTTTCTCCTCTCCCTCCCCTCCTCCCCTCCTTTTCTCTCTCCCTCCCCTCCCCTCCTCCCTTTCTCTCCCTCCCCTCCTCCTCCTTTTCTCCCTCCCCTCCTCCTTTTCTCCCTCCTCCTCCTCCTTTTCTCCCTCCCCTCCTCTTTTCTCCTCCCTCCCCTCCCCTTTTCTCCCTTCCTTTTCTTTTCTCCCTCCCCTCCTCCTTTTCTCCCTCCCCTCCTCCTTTTCTCCCTCCCCTCCCCTTCCTTTTCTCCTCCCTCCTCCTTTTCTCCCCTCCCCTCCTCCTTTTCTCCCTCCCCTCCTCCTCCTTTTCCTCTCCTTTCTTCTCCCTCCCCCTCCTCCTTTTCTCCCTCCTCCCCTCCTCCTTTTTCTCCCTCCCCTCCTCCTCCTTTTCCCTCCCCTCCCTCCTCCTTTTCTCCCTCCCCTCCTCCTCCTTTTCTCCCTCCCCTCTCCTCCTTTTTCTCCTCTCCCTCCCCCTCTCCTCCTTTTCTCCCTCCCCTCCTCCTTTTCTGTCTTTCCTCCCTCCCCCTCCTCCTTTTCTCTCTTCCCTCCCTCCCCTCCTCCTCTTTTCTCCTCCCCTCCTCCTCCTTTTCTCCCTCCGCTGCCCCGCTCTCCTCTTTTCCTCCTCCCCTCCCTCCTCCTCCTTTTCTCCTCCCTGCCCCTCCTTTTCTCCCTCCCTCCTCCTCTTTTCTGCTCCCTCCCCTCCCCTCCTCTTTTCTCCCTCCCCTCCTCCTTTTCCTCTCCTCCCCTCCCCTCCCCTTTTCTCCCTCCCCTCCTCCGTTCCTTTTCTCCCTCCCCTCCTCCTCCTTTTCTCGCCTGCCCCTCCTCGCTCCTTTTCTCCTCCTGCCCCTCCTCCTTTTCTCCCTCCCCTTCTCCTTCTTTTGTTCTCCCTCCCCCTTCTCTGTCTCCTTCCTCCTGCTCCCCTCTTCCTTCCTCCCCTCACCTCCTCCCTTTGCTTACTCACACCCCGAAAGGCTTTACTGAAGAAACATGAAACCGTCCTAACTGATATTGAGGCATTTTCCACTACCATATCCTCACTTGCCGAAAGCTGCAAGGTACACACCTCCACATACACTACACACACCACACACACCTCCACACATGCACACACACCTCCACACATGCACACACACACCTCCACACACACCTCCACACACACCTCCACATACACTACACACACCACACACACCTCCACACATGCACACACACACACACCACCTCCACACACACACCTCCACACATATACTATCACAGTCACCAGCACACACCCACATCAGTGATCACAGCATGACTGCGCATTATGGCTCCTGTTTCTCTTCTCACAGAGCTCAGAATCAAGCGACTCTCAACCTCCACCACCTCCACCTCCATCCTCACAGCCCCAACAGGCCCAGGTGAAGGTGCTCTACTACACCTACACAGCCAGGACTCCAAGGGAACTCAGTGTGCAGAAAGGAGACATCTTGACACTTCTCAACTCCGCTAACAATGTTTGTTTGGGCAACTAACTCACTTTCAGACAGCTTACCTCGGTCCTCACACACACACACACACACACACACACATTCACAAACACATGCACACTCACATTCACTCACACAAAACACATACAATAACCACACACACACACACATGCACACACACACATACACACATGCTCACACACACACATACACACACATACACACATGCTCACACGCACACATACACACATGCTCACACACACACATACACACACATACACACACATACACACATGCACATGCCTTTGGCATGTAAGGAATGGTGGAAGTGGAGTCAGATGGACAACAACAGGGCTACGTTCCAGCCAGTTACATGAAGAAGATAGACTTGCAGCCACGAAGGGACTCTGCACTCAGCATCAATGCTAGTGGCAATCCCCTTCTCATGTCAGCGCCATTGCAAGACACAGTACAGTCCAGGCAACTGGCAATCAATAGCAAGTATGTCCACCCAGATACCCAGAATA